>PVIY010031988.1:0-29395 GCA_004026745.1 Myrmecophaga tridactyla
TCAATGGCCATTAGAAATCCAGGAGCTTTTAACAAAAAGCAGTTTAAACTTGCACTGTAGTAACATTTAGTACTTAAACAGATCTTGAAAAAAATAGAACAATTTTGAAAAAAAACTAAAAAATAAGCATGTCAAAATGATTGATGAGTAAAAATGAGAAATATTTTAAAAGAACAGATGTGAGGAAGAATAAAAAAGAACTCACCAAATTGAAAACTAATGAAATAAACTCACTGGACATAAGGACACTCTGGCTATGTGAAAGATGGAATAAGAAGACTTTAACTTGTCTCTCCAACTGAAAACAGCTATAAAATCTTGTTGGATGTATGGGGAAACTATTTGGGGGACTCGAAAAGTAAATAGTAGCATGTGGATTGAATTGAAATACCACAGGACCAATAGTGAAATTACCTTCTCTCTCTCTCTCTCTGCTTGGCCATGAATGTGGGTATAGTGAAGAAAGGTGCACAACGGAGTAGGGTAACTAAAGCCTACATTTGGCTGGAGAAGTTCTGAAAGGTGGAACTCCAGGCAATGAGAAAGTAATGGGGAGATTGTAGAGATGAAGCAACTCATGAAAGCAAAACCATGAAGTTCTTTATGAACTCTGGGGCAAATTCTCAATCCACATGTAGATGGATCTGATCATAACAGAATATCAAAAACTTTAAGAGGCACTTCCAGTCCCTGTATGGCAATGTGGGGAGAGCTCTGTAGGCCTGCTCTCCGGTAAAACTGATGAAAATTATAAAAAAAACAAGCTATTTAAAGTCTTTGAGAATGATTCTAAAGGATATACAGCAAATGAAGAAATATTTATTTAAGGAAATCTCCTAAAAGTTAGTAAGAACAGTGAGAATCTGCAGCATTTGAACCAAGACCTGCCCCACCGACTCCCCACCTAGATCAGCATGACAGAAACTTAATTCCAGATGGGTGTAGCCATGAACACAGGACTCTCTCTTTCCTTAGCACCCAGTTGGAGAGTCACAATATCTTTCTGAGAGGGACAGGATGTCAGTATTTATCATTCTGCCCCTAACCAGAAGTTGCAGAGGTTAAATTCAAATAAATGTAACAGAGTGGTGCAGGCTCCCTTTCCCCACTGAGTTCCCACTTGAAAGCTGGAGGCTCAACCTCAGACATCTTATTGTGTATTGAGAATACTATGATCCAATGTTCCTTGCCACGTCTTGTAAGATGGAGGTTTCACCCCACTGGGTGAGGCAAACTGAGAAGCTATGAGATGAATTCACCTACCTCTACTGAGTGTCCAGCTCCTAAAGTAGAAGTGTCACTTAGAAGAAGCATTGTCCATGCTACCAGCTCTGGAAGTGCGGCTCTGAAATTGTGCCCAAGAAAAGGCCTGGACCTATAACAGAGAATTCTGGATCACTTCCCAAAGGAATTTAGTTCATTCACAAAAAATGGGGGAGAAGTTCAAGCCTAAGGATGCGCTAAAAAAAAATGGAGCTTGAATACAAAGCCACAGTAGTCAAAACAGCATGGTACTGGAACAAGAACAGACATATAGAGCAGTGTAATCAATTTGAAGGCTCAGAAATCAACTCTCACATTTAAGGCCAACTGGCTTTTTATAAGGTGGCAAAGACCACTCAATTGGGAAAGAATAATCTCTTAAACAAATACAGCTGAAAAACCGGATCGTCAGCTGAAAAAACAAAAGAGAAAGAGGACACTTACCTCACACTATATTCAAAAATCAACACAAAATGGGTATAAGACCTTACTGTAAGTGCTAGAACTATAAAAATCCTTGAAGGAAAAATTAGGTAATGAGGGGTAGTGATCATTATACAACATTGTGAATGCAACTAATGACACTGGATTGTATACTTAAAAATGGTTCCAATGGCAATTTCATGCTATCTATCTATGTCAACACAATAAATTTAACAAAAGAGAACATAAACAGTTTTACAGAACTTCTATGCTAGGTATGATTCTAGGCACTCTTTACATGTCAACTAATTTAATTTTCACCACAGATGAGGGTTATAAAAGGTAAACTTGAAGCACAAACACGCTATGTAACTTAGCTAAAATTATACCAAAGTAAGTGGCAAAACTGGGATTACATTTATATAGAATATCTTTAATCATACAGAAATGTAATTTGTCGAGTAATTTTCTCTAGGATTTGTTTAATACTACCTTTATTCAAATAAAAGTCTCTTGATCTTTAAATACTATTATATCAAGCTTCAGATATTGGATATTTGTCCAGGGTTAAGATGGGTACTTCTAAAAGAAGTCACAGAAAATCTTCCATTTAAAGTCAACAAATCCAAATAGCAGGAGCAACACAGCATAATTAATTGGAGAACTGGTTTTAGCATAGCCAATTCAGGAGAGCCACTTCTTCCCTTTCCATGTTCTATGTGTATGATCATAATTGGCAGATAGGTGAGAGCTTGGGCACAGGACAAGAGCTGATCTTTCAAGATATTGTGAAATCTTTTTGGAGAGAGAGTCACAGTGGGTACTTGGGGACAGAGATAATCAGAAATAACTTAGATCTTCAAATGATACCCTGGGGAACAAAAAAAAGAAAGAAAGAAAAGGAAAAAGGAAGTCAGAAGCACTCAGAAATCTAATACTCCAGAAGTAAGTTCCACTTACTTCTACAGACAGGCCTCTATCCTGCCTGCTCCACATCCATTCACCAGAAATATTTCCAGACAAACTGAAGAAGCAGTAAAACCGCTCCACCTTATATGCACATGTGTAAATGTTTTAATAACAATTGAGAAGATTTACTTACAGATTTCAGCTTGTTCCTTATGTTTTCCAGTTCATCCTGCTCTCCCTAACTTCATCTTTTCTTCCTAAGAATCTGCCATGTGACCTCAGGCTCGGTACCAGATGCAGAACAAATAGCTGAACTGAGGCTATTATTACCAGCTCCTTCAATTGTTTATTCTACACTATTCTCTTTGGTTCTGCTTCTCTGATTGAACACTGGCTGATAGAAGAGATCATTTTGCTACTCATGGCCTGGAAAAAAATATTTTGCTTTCTATAATTACTAAATCTTGCTATCCTGGGTAAAAGAGAGAAACTGGGGCAAAAATAGACAAACTTTTATATCTTTAAATGTGATTTCAGATCAATATGCACTAAGAGGAAGTGTTCTAGTTTGCTAGCTGCTGGAATGCAACACACACCAGAGATGGATTGGCTTTTAATAAAAGGGGATTTATTTCATTAGTTCTTCAGAGGAAAGGCAGCTAACTTTCAGCTGAGGTTCTTTCTTAGTGGGAGGGCACAGGGTGATCTCTGCTGGCCTTCTCTCCAGGCCTCTGGGTTCCAACAACTTTCCCCGGGGTGATTTCTTTCGGCATCTCTGAAGGCCTGGGCTGAGCTGCGAGAGCTGAGATGAGGTATGCTGAGCTGCTTGGGCTGTGCTATGTTGAGCTCTCTCATTTAAGCACCAGCCAATTAAATCAAACATCCTTCACTGCAGCAGGCACACCTCCTAGCCGACTGCAGATGTAATGAGTAACAGATGAGGTTCACATACCACTGGCTCATGTCCACAGCAATAGAACTAGGCACCTTCACCTGGCCAAGCTGACACCTGAACCTAACTACCACAGGAAGTGTCTTGTGTTCCTGAGCAACTTGGGTCCACTAAGCAAAATCCCGCATTCCTGAGAAAACAAAGAATGAGACAAGGTGAAGAGTGTCAATATTTATCTCAGAAGTGCTAGCCCAGAACTGTAAAGATGAGAATAAAAAGAATTGAGGCAAGGATGGATCAGAAACATCGCAGGTGGAGAATTACCATACTGAACACTTCTTCACAAGTGACAAAGAGATGCTGCAAGTCAGTTGGCAGCTGTATTTTGTTTAATAATTGGGACTTCTTTAGAGAGTCTGAAAGAGAAGCTGTGCCTCAAAGTAATTTCCCCCAGGGAAAGAGGGGAAATTTACCTGGCTCCACCCATCTCTTTCTTCCTAATGATCAAGGTTTTCCATATGGATTTTTAATGCTACCACACTTTCAGTTTTTAGTATTGGGCCCTGTGCTGGTTTGAAAGGAAGTATGCTCCCTAAGAAAAGCCATGTAAATCCCATTTCATAAAGGTAGAATAATCCCTATTCAATACTGTATATTTGAAACTGTAATGAGATCATCTCCCTGGTTGATGTGATTTAGTCAAGAATGGTTGTTAAACTGGATTAGGGGATGACATGTCTCCACCCATTTGAGTGGCTCTTGATTAGTTTCTGAAGTCCTATAAAAGAGGAAACATTTTGGAGAGGGAGATTCAGAGAGAGTGACACTACGAAGCAGAGAGTCCACCAGCCAGCGACCTTTGGAGATAAAGAAGGAAGATGCCTCCCAGGGAGCTTCATGAAACCAGAAGCCAGGAGAGAAAGTTAGCAGATGACGCCGTATTCGCCATGTGCCCTTCCAGCCAAGAGAGAAGCCCTGACTGTGTTCACCATGTGCCTTCTCACTTGAGAGAGAAACCCTGAACTTCATCGGCCTTCTTGAATCAAGGTATCTTTCCCTGGATGCCTGTGACTGGACATTTCTATAGACTTGTTGTAATTGGGACATTTTCTCGGCCTTAGAACTGTAAACCTGCAATTCATTAAATTCTCCCTTTTAAAAGCCATTCCGTTTCTCGTATATTGTATTCCGGCAGCTAGCATACTAGAACAGGCCCCTTTCAGCAGCTGCTTGAGAGTCCAGCCCCCACACAAGGTCTGGAAGTTTCAGGAGAATCCAGAAATTTCATGTGCGCAGCTGCATTATGTAGGCGAAGGGTGAGGAACTGGTACTCCCAGGCATATGACTAGTCAACCTCAGCAGTCA
Source organism: Myrmecophaga tridactyla (assembly GCA_004026745.1). Classification (NCBI taxonomy): domain Eukaryota; kingdom Metazoa; phylum Chordata; class Mammalia; order Pilosa; family Myrmecophagidae; genus Myrmecophaga; species Myrmecophaga tridactyla. The sequence goes on from PVIY010031988.1 coordinate 4,853, forward strand.
TGGTACTTTCCCAGAGGTAAGCTGTATCTTCAAAAGGAAGAAAGCAACTGAAGAAATCTGAGGGACCAATGAGACTTGTGTCTGTTAAAATAAATAAACCAAAACTATCTAAGGCTTGTGTTTCTGATGCACAGCTTTGTGCAAACTCAATAAGAAGCTTCCCTTTCTCTGCTGGACAAAATTTAGAGAAGAGGGAGCTAATTAAATGTATGAGCATATTATGCTTAATGAAGAAACCCTCAATCTTGCCTATAAAATTCAAGATAAAGGCAGGAATATACATCAGGTCAACAATTATTTTACATTTCTCTGCAGAAACTAGCCAATGCATTCATAAAACATGAAGGAATTGTCCGCATAAAAATTGGAATGGGAGTGTGTTATTGTTTGTAGATAATATAGTTATACATTGAGAAATATAAGAGAACTGCTGAAAAACTATTAAAAGCAAATGATTTCAGGGAGATGGCCAGAACCATAATTAACAAACAAATCATTGGCTGCTATATAGAGAAAAAAAAAACAAAACCTAGATTATAGGTTGAAGTTGCAATATGAAATGAGCATGATCTATATAAAGAAAACTTTAAAGACTATTAGAGTCAAGAAAATAGCACAAGGGTTAATAGAGCATCATTACTTGGTCTTGGATAGAAAGATTAAATATCACAGAGCTCCCAACTCTTACCAAGTTAATTCATGAAAGTATTACAATTCTAACAACTAAAATGAAACTTTTTAACTTAGCGTTCTAAGTTTTTTTATGTAGAAAAATAAGCAAGCAAGAAGAGCCAGAGAAATTGTGAAGAAAAAAATAGTAACAGGGAGTGTCTTACTTTCCTAGGGTTGCTGTGACAAAGGACACAAACAGCATAACTTAAAACAAGAGAAACTTATTGTCTCATAATTCTGGAGGCTAGAAGTCCAAAATTAAGGTATCAGCAGGGCCATGCTCCACCTGAAACCTGTAGGGGAAGGAATTCCTTACCTCTTCTAGTTTCTGGTATTTGCCATAGCCCTTATATATGCAGCACTTCAATCTTTGTCTCTTCCATCTTCACATGGCTTTCCCCCAGATATACATCTGTTCCAAATTTCATCTTCTTATAATGACGCCAGTCACATTGGATTAAGGCCAGCCCTAATCCAGTTTGGCCTCCTCTTAACTAATCACCTCTTCAAAGAATAAGGTCTCATTCTGAAGAATTGGAAGTTAGGATTTCAACATATCTTTTGGAGAGGACAAAATTCAACCCTACTAAACATTAAATTATATTACAAAACTATATGTTAATATAGTGCAATAACAGGTCCATGAGTAGAAAGACCACATTTAAAAACCCAGAAATAAACTCAAATGTCTATGAAAATTTAATGTGATCATTGTTGAACTAAAAATCCATGTAAATATGATTTGTAATTCAATAAACACTAGGGAAATTGGATACATATTCCACATCCTATATTAAATAAATTTCAGATGGATTACAAATTTAAATGCAAAAAAAAGTTGAAAAGGAAATTGAAATTATTAAAGTACTAGAAGAATATGTTGGAGAATTTCTTGATAATCTCAGAACGGAGAAGGCCTTCTGTGATTGAAAACTGATAACAGAGATACAGAATTCTGCGAGATCAGACTGAAGCTGGTCTCCAGAGGAGATGGCATGGTTTGTTCCCCCATTCCACCCTGCTTCTCTCACTTCCCTTCTGATGATACTTCCTAATAAATCCCTTAAACAAGAACTCCTATCTCAGGATCCGCTTTCAGGAAACCAAAGTTAAAACACAGGTGAGTTTATTGCCTATTTAAAAAATTATTTAAAATAAACATTAAAATAAATTCTGAGTCCTGGTTATAGAGGTTTACTGCTGAGCACATCATGTTTATTTAGTTTATTGTTTGGAATTCATCTTGATGCTCTGTGAATTCCCTCACAAGAGCAACTCAATTAATTATAAATAGAAACGGGCCTTGCACACACCCAAGTTCTGATCCTCAAGGCCTTAGTAACATAATCAGCCAATATTATTTGAAAAATAACTTTACAAGAGTGAGAATCCCTTCCCTTGGTATGAAGAGTAAGAGGGGAAGTTTATGTCATCATTTTTGTTTCACTTTAATGCCTAGTGTTTGGGACCAGTGAACCCTGAGAATATTACAATGTGGTACCTGGATTCTCCAAGATTATAAAACTTTGAAACTAAAGACTATAAAGTCTCCTTTTCTCCCCCAGTCCTGTTCCCAGCCTGTGCTTACTCAGCAAAATCATGCAATAGAAATGTTGAGTACAGAGGATTAAATCTGTATTTAGGTCTTCTCTAGATTCAAATCAAACATGCAAGACCATCCCAGCAGACTGACCTTCCATAGCAAGCCCACTGCTCTGCCTATTCAATTCCAACCTCAGCAGCTGGCCCCAAGTTATAAAAGTGTCCTCCATCCCTTGATCACCCAGGAAGGGCTCTTCCTAATGGGGTTTGTTTGTTTTGGTTTTCTTTGTATCCACAGCTCTTCAATGGCTTTAAAGAAGCATGTATATATTGGGCTTTTTGGTAATTTCTTGTTAGTATAGCAGGAGTGAAAACCTTTAATGGATTTCCACTTTCTAATGAGTAGAGGAACCCCTATACCCCCCATTATTTCTAACATTTCTTTGGAATTTCTTACAATAAAATAAGATATAAAACAAAATTAAGAAATGTAGTATTGGAAAGGGTGAAGCAAAATAGTATTTACATAGCACCTAAGTGCATATCAGAAAACTGAAGAGATCAACTAAAAATTAGAAATAACTGAATTCAAAACAAATTGGAAGGCAATAATATATCAGACTAAATACCTCATTCTCAATAATGGATAGAACAACTGGGCAGAAGATCAATGAAGAAATGGAACACATGAAAAACACCACAAAACTCTTACAGACATCTGTAGAATGCTCCACTCAATAATAGAAAAATGTACATCTTCTCAAGTGCACATGGGAAATTACCCAGGATAGACCATATGTTGTGCCATAAAACAAGTCTCAATAAATTTTAAAAGATTGAAATCATATAAAGTATCTTGTCTGATCACAATGGAACAAAATTAGAAATAAGTAACAGAAGAAAATTTGGTGAATTAACAAATATGTGGAAACTAAATAACATACTATTAAATAACCAATGTGTCAAAAAAGAAAAACAAGAGAAATTAGAGAATACTTTGAGATGAATGGACATGAAAATGTAAGATATCTAAACTTATGGGATGAATAAGTGAGTAAGTGCCTCTGAGCACTAAATCAAGTGTCTAGAAAAAATGTATAGCTATATATGCCTATATTAATAAAGAATAAAGATCACAAATCAATAATCTAACTGTCCACCTGAAGAAACTATAAAGAAGAGTAAATTAAGTCCAAAGCAAGCAGAAGAAAGGAAATAATAAAGATTAAAGCACAGATAATTGAAATAGAGAATATAAAAACAATACAGAAAATCAAAGAAACCAAATGTTGGTTCTTTGAAAATAACAACAAAATGACAAATCTCTTGATAAACTGACCAGAATAAAATATGGGAGGGGGAAATTGCTAAGTGACGAATTAAGATGAAACATTATTACTAACTCTAGAGATATAAAAAAAAAATAAGGGAATACTACGAACAATGAAATACCAAAAAAATTAGATACCTAGATGAAATGGACAAATTCCTAAAGGAACACATACTACTGAAACTGACTCAAGAAAAAAAATAGATAATTTGAATATATCTATCAGTATTATAGAGAGGTAAATAATAACTTTAAAAATCTCCACAAAGAAAAACCCAGACCATTTGGCTTCACCGGTGAATTCTACAAAACATTTAAAGAATTAACATCAATCCTTCACAAACATTTCCAAAAAACACCAGAAAAAAGGGGAATACTTCCCATCTCACTATAAGAGAACAGTATCACCCTGATACCAAAACCAGACAAAGACATCACAAGAAAGCAAAAGTACAGACAAACATACCTCATGATATAGATGCAAAATACTGCAAACCCAAACCAGCAACATATAAAAAGAATTATACAAAAAATTAGATTTATTTCAGGTATGCAAGTTTGGTTCAAGGTAAAAAAATCAATGTAATACACCACATTAATAGGAAAAAAACCCACATGATCATTTATCTCCATAAATGTATAAAAAGTATTGACAAAAGGCAGGCAATGGTGGCGCAGTGGCAGTGTTCTTGCCTGCCATGCCGGAGACACAGGTTCGATTCCTGGTGCCCGCCCATACCAAAAAAAAAAAAGTATTGACAAAATCTATTATCCTTTCATGATTAAAAAAAAAAAAACTAAGCAAAATGGGACTAGAAGGAAACTGAGCTGATAATCGCATTGTATTAGTATGTTAAGCTGCTGGAAAGCAATATACCAGAAATGTAACAGCTTTTAAAGAGGGAATTTAATATTGTTAGGTCGGGGGAACATGGAAGGTCATCATGACTCGAGCTGTGTAAAATGTGTTGCCCTTTCTAGATGTCACCCAACCCCCTTGCTTAAAAACCGCCCGCACCAGGACCCAGCGGCGAGCTCACAACTCCCTACCAGGAGTTCTGTGAGCTCTGCCAGGGAGCGCAGGAATAAACTCGCTCACTCTAAGGTTTTTTGGTCTGCCTCTTCTCTCTTTCGCCTCCTAAACCTTACAAATATGTTCCAAATTTACAGTTCTAAGGCCATGAAAATGTCCAAATTAAGGCACCAATAAGAGGTTACCTTCATTCAAAAGGGCTGATGCTATCCTAAATACCTCTGTCGGCTGGGAAGGCACATGGTGAGGTCTGCTAGCTTTCTCCCCTGGCTTCTCCTTTCCTAAGGCTTTCCCCATGGCCTTTTCCCTCTATAACTCCAAAGATCTCTGGCTGTAGGGCTCTGAAGCTTTTCCCAAAGTGATTCCCACTTAAAGGGCTCCAGTAAGCAACTCCACTTTGAATGGGTAGAAACACATCTCCATGGAAACCACCTAATCAAAAAGTCCCACCCACAATTGGGGGGGTCACATCTCCATGGAAAAAACTTAATCAAAAAGATCCCACCAAGCAATATCAAATGAGGATTAAAAGAAACAGCTGCCCCCACAACATCAGATCAAGATTAAAACATGGCTTTTCTGAGGTACATAATAGTTTCAAACTGGCACAGGCATCTACAAAACCCCACAGCTAACATCATACATAATGGTGAAAGACTGAAATATTTTCCCTTAACATCAGTAACAGGACAAGGATTTCTGCTCTCCTCACTTTTATTCAACACAACTTCTATCCAACTGGAGGTTCTGGCTGGGGAAATTTGACAAGAAAAAGAAATGAAAGCCTCCAGATTGTAAAGGAAAAGGTAAAACTACGTCTTTTTGAAGATGACATGATTGATAAACAAAGTAAAACTAAAGTTAGATAATTTTTACTTATCCCCAGCATCACTTACTGCCCCATCCCCCAAAAAATGTTCAACTAGAAAGGAAATTTAATCACAGTAAATGACTTGGGTCAGTCATTAAGAATATTTGCAAATATTAATGGCTGACCCAAGTTGTATCAATCATGTCATTAATAATGGAAATATTGACTATTGACTTAATAGAAATTATGACAAATGATTTGGGGACGATGTAAGAAGCAGGAGGTGGTATGAAAATGACAAAAGCTAACTTCCCAACTATTATGATAGGAAACTAATACATAACGTCTAAAATTGATAATAAATAAATACTGCAGCCATATCATTTGCAAATCTAGACCAGATAAGAAGACTCAATGTGATTCTTCCTGAGGCAGTGGGCTAAGAAGTGAGGTGATGTGAGGCAAGAGAATGCTCTTTTTGTTGTGCTTTTAGTACAATTTCAGTTCTTAGCATTGTTTATGCATTGATAAAAATAACTTTTAAAATGAATTTAAAATTTAAAAAGAAAAGCTCACAGTATTTGGGGGAGTTTGAATAACAAAGTGAACAAGCATGTCTAACATATACCTTTTTTTCATCAACTCTAAGATGTATATAATTTTCATATTTGAACACCTTTGAAATCTTACATGTTTTATAACATGTGGCATATTGTTTTGATTAGCAGTGAGTTTTTTTCTTTCTTAGTAGTACATAACATAATGGTGTTCTTTTTTTTTCTTTACAATCAATGGCATCTCACATTTGATGAAATGTGCTTCTTTTTTATTACTGTAAGAAACAAACCAAAAATACACAATTTTGTAGCAGAGATCATTTGTAAAAATCAGGCACATGTTAAGCCACAAAGATTTTGCCAGTGTTATGGCTACTGTTAACAATCAGAAATACTTGCTATATCAGATGAAGTGGGCCCAACAGACTTAGTGATACAAAGATATCTGTGAAAACAAGAGAAGAGAAGAGCAAGAATCAATGTGGAGTTGGCAACTAAAGAAAGAGATCTATTTTCAGGTGTATACAAATATATAATTAGCGCTTTGCAAATACATGATTTGCACTCAACAGCATGAAAAATTCAAGGGACGAAAAAACAAACTGGAAATCACTCTGGAAATCAATAAATGGTTAAAAACAAATAAAATTAATCTGAAATCAATTCTGATGGCAAATATCTTATTTCAGCAAGCCAGCCCTGGAGAGGTCATTCTTTCTGCTATACAATGCAAGGAGCCCCTTGCATTATCTAGCTAAATTTGCCACTTGAAGACAGGTTGGTGATTTCACAGAACTCATCATGGCTTGTAAAGTTACTAGTGATAGTGCAGGGGCATAACTGTTCTTCAGTGCAAACAATTAACTTAGTTCTCACATTTTTTTTCCCATATTCTACTGCATTGTGTTCTCCATAATGGCTGCAGTCTGACTAGGAACATTTGACTGACGCAATAGCAGTATTGGAAATAATGAGTCTAATGACTACAAGTATCAAGTAATTATTACATGAAAGCCTCATGTTATGAACTTCAGCCATACAAGGTGACAATTGAGAACAAAACAAGTATCATAGGATGTTGAAGATGGAAACCAGTGAGTCATCAAAGCCAAAGAAGGACTCACCTCAAACTACCCCACTTCTGCCACACTCCTCATGCTTACTCCTCCAACAACCTCCACGGACACTGAGAATAACCAACTTATCTTAATTTTTGGAAAACAATGCATTTCTGCCTGTGCACCTTCTTCGTCAATTGTTTTTATTTTTTTCAAAGTTTTCGGGTGCCTTAAAGGCAAAGAATACATTTTGGTGGGTTTTGCTGATTCTCATTTTAGTGTTCTTTAAGATGCTAAGAAGCAGGCTTTCTCAGGACTGCTTTATCTCTTTCCCCAATGGCAAATATTAAAAATAGATATTCTATTTAAAAAAAAAACATTAAACCTCCTAGTCCAGGAGAAAGGTTTACCTCTGTAGGGAATATGTGTTAACTTAATTCCCTTTTTTATATATTTCCTTAAACTGAATTTTATATTCATGTTTATAATTAACCAATGTTTAAGTTGAAGTTCCATGGTGATATGGATATTTATTGTAATGTTTATGCTGTCAATTTTTTCCCCAAAGATGCTAAAATGTTGCCGTGGGGCCTGGCATAAATTCTGCCTGTTTTACCTTCCTTCAAAGCAGATTACAGTTGAAGCCTATAGTGGAAAGCCTGTGTGAATCATCAGTCCCTTGTGGCTATTTTACTGTCTCTGTGTTTGTTTTTTCCCTTCCTCTTATTCCCAGTAGTATACCAAGGGCTGGCAATGGGAGTAGATCTCCCCAGTACAGGCAATAAGAGGAGAATTTCTGTAGAGAATTTCAAAACAGTAATCAACCCACTCAGAGTCAATCAGTTTTTTATTATCACCATGTGCCAGCAATTAAACAATGCTCATGATCAAATTTACTCTCCCCAAAATATGTTGCTGATGTTCTAAATAAACATTGCACTTTGGTGAGTTTTCATAATATACATGTAAGCTTCAAATTAGCACAATTTTATTACTTATCCTCTAAGCATTGTATTCTCCAAAGAAATTAATTCAGAGAACACCCAGTTACATAACTGGGGAGATCTACTCCCATTGCCAGCCCTTGGTATACTACTGGGAATAAGAGGAAGGGAAAAAACAAACACACAGACAGTTACATAATCACCCCCCCATGCACACGTGAATCAGCTACAGGAATTCCTTTGGAGAGTAATTCCTAAGGTAACAGATCTTTTGACTTGCTTCCAGTTCTGGAACTATCTTCATCCCCTAAGAGATATTCTTACCTTTAAACAGCAGAATCAAAATAAACAATTGCAGTGCAGTGATTGTATAGACAAGGAAACAGGACTCAGTTACCTCAATTATGTCACCCTGTGTGACCTCATGGAGCAATGTCTAATATTTTTGTTTGGTAAGTGCAAATTTTAGCTCATATATGAAATATATTCATTTGTTTTATGATCATTATTGAAAATAAGTTTGTTATATAAAGGAGTTATATCGAATGTTGTGTTATGGGGTCACATAATTGGGTTCGCCACTGCCCAATGTCACCCACCTTCCTTACTCAGCTTCTAGATAGTATGAGACACCCATAAACAAAATCTTTTATTGCTGCTGAAACAAAGCATGTATTATCATCTAACTTGAGCCACACGGAACTAGTTTCAGAAGGCCCTCTAAAAAAGTTACAATCCAATAATTTAAATATGTATAAATAAATAAACAGGCAGGCATGTGTACCTATACGTACATAAAACTATAAAACACAGGGCATGTGTATATCTGTTTGTATACATATTAGATCATATATGTTCTTGGAAAACATTATAAACACCCTTCTAAATAATTCTTGGTTTAAAGAAGAAATTAAAACTGAACATGCATGACATTTAGAAATGAGTAGCAGTAAGAAGCAACTAAATACCAAATTTGTGGAACGTGGACAAGATAAAATCGAAGGAGAAATTCAGAAGCATAATGTCCTTGTTAGAAAACAAAGTATATTAGTAACACGTGACTTAAACTTTTAATCCAAGAAGCTAGGAGGAATACTTATTCTATATAAAAAGGAGAAAAAGAGAATAGTAAAAGTTAGTACAATAGAATATCTGTACTAAATGTAATAAACACACTAAAGTTTAATAATAATTCATAAATATATCCTATAAATGGATAAAGAAATAATAAGAAAATAATTCTTTAAATGGGCTAATCATGTGAAATAGTAAGAAGCATAGAAAAGTGCTTGAACTCATTACCAATCAAGGAATATTGCAAATGTAAATAAGAAGACAAAAATTTTCCCCATCAGATGGGCATAATTTAAGACTGATAATATCCAGGGACAGAAAACCCATGGAAAATTGAGAACTCTGATACATTGTTGATGGAGTTAGAATTAGTGCAGCCTTTTAGAAGAAAATTTATTAGTACTTAACAATACAAATGACCAGACTCTTTTGACATGAAAATGCAATTGGAATTAGTATTACAGAAAGGCTTGATCACATGAACATGAAGATATTTGTGTGAGAATATTTGTTGCATAACTCTTTACAGTATTAAAAAATAGGAAATAATCTAAAAGTCAATCAATGGCATTACCATCTTAGGGGATATTACACTGACATTGAATGGAACAATGTAGATCTGTATGTACGTACTAAAATGAAAAGACACAATTTTCTTAAGCCCATAAAAATATTATTAAATGAAGAAAGTCAAGTTACAGAGAAACATATATAGCCCATTTTGAAAATATTTTTTTAAAACACAAGTAAATCTGCATACATATCTGTGCCGGCTTGAAAATATTATGCATCCCAGAAAAGTCACATTTTAATCCTGACCCAGGCAGCAATTTCTTTTAATCCTGATTCAATACTATAGGGCTGAAACTTTTGAGTAGAATTTCTCCACACCCAACTGTAGTTGTAGCCTTTTGATTAGACGAAGATGTGGCTCTGCCCATTCAGGGTGAGTCTTGATTGGTTTACTAGAGTCCTTTAAAAGAGGAAACATTTTGAAGAAAACAGAGAGCTGATGCAGATAGTAACAGAGACCACACAATCAGAGACTTTTAGAGAAGAACAAAGAAAATGCCCCCAGAGAACCTATTTGAAACCAGAAGCCAAGTAGGCCAGCAGATGTCAGCCACATGTCTTCCCAGCTAACAGAGGTATTCCAGATCCATTGGCCTTCTTGAATTAAGGTATCTTTTTCTGGATACCTCAGTTTGGACATGTTTATAAGTTTACAGCTATAAATTTTGGAACTTATTAAATTCCCTTTTTAAAAGCCATTACATTTCTTGTATATTGCATTCTAGTAGCTTAACAAACTAATACAATATCTTTATAAACAAATGCACGGAAAGATATCTGGAAGAACATACAAAAAGAAAAATAAAATCTGTTTCCACTTGGGATCACCCTGGAATTGAACTGGGGAGAGTAACAGAGTATTTTAATTTTCCTTCCATATATTTCTGCATTATTTGAAATTCTTATAAGAATGTATTAATGAATAATTTTGTATTGTAAAATGCATCACTATTTTAAAGGACAGCACAAGAGTGCTGAAAGATAATGATAGAAGACAACCAAGGTAACATCAGAAGACAGGATGGTTGTTGCATGATCTCGGGAACCATTCTATCTGAATGAAAGTCCTTCTGCCAATGCTTACTGTGTGATCTTGAAAAGATAATCAACCTCTTTTTATCTCAGTTTGCTCATCTATGCGATAGGGGTAACCTAATAAGATTAATATTGTTGTAAGCATTATCTAAATTCATGTGTGCAAAATCCTCAGACAAGAGTCTAGCATATATAAAACACTCAAAGCTTATATGAAAATGTCTATTCTTATTAAAATAAAGGGAGGAACATTTTACAAGAAGAAATGTTTGCTATTCCTAAATTGGGAATGGATATGAAATGAAGGGAAAAAACTTGAGATATTTTCACATTTGAGAAGAATGTGTAAGAAGAATAGTGGAAGTTTAATAAGAAATGAAAAGTGGGGGTATCAAAAGTGTGAATGCCTTTAACAGGCTTATGAGGAAAAAAAATGAAGTGATGAGTATGTAGATCAATTTGTGGAGCAGACTTGAAGGAAATGTTTTTTAAAATAAAAGTCTCCAATATATTTGCAGCAACCAAAAATGGAATCAGTAGACAAAAGACTGAAAAGGTATTGGTGGGTGTGACGGTTGGGTTCTGGTGTCACCTTGGCCAAGTGATGATGCCCAGTTGTCTGGTCAGGCAAGCACCTGCCTGCCTATTGCTGTAAGGATATTTCATGGCTGGTTGATAAACCAGAAGACTGGTGTATTAAATCATCAGTCAGTTGATTGCGTCTGTGGCTGATAGCATCTGCAATTAACTAAGGCGTGTCTCCCACAAATGAGATAACCCAATCAGTGGAAGACTTTCAAGGAAAAAGAGAAACATTTTCTCTGCTTTGTCAGCCAGCAAGCCTCTCCTGTGGCATTTGTCCAGACCCTTCATTGGAGCTGCCAGCTTCATAGCCTGCCTTGTGGATTGTGGACTCTTCCATTCCCATGGTTGTGCAAGACACCTTTATAAATCACATATTTACAGATATCTCCTGTTGGTTCTGTTACTCTAGAGAACCCTGACTAACACAATGGGTAAGGGTGACTGATGGACCCAGAAGGAAGAGAAGGAGATGGAACTGAGGCACAATAACAGAGTTTGCAGGAATTGTTATTTCCAAATAGGAATTGAGGCATGAATTTGACAGTCCAAAAAGTAAACCTAACATAGAATTGTAACTCAGGAAATTGAAATTTGCTTTGTACTGAGAATACTTACAGAGTTGATATAGATCACAGGAGTAGATTCCATGGTAGCTTAGGAGATAACAATGGCTATCATATTACATGACAAATTGGGGCATTAAAAGGACAGGAGGAAATTGCAAAGGCTGAGAGCTATTGATGAAAGTTGGAAAGAATTGTGGCGATATGAGGGAAAGCTAAATCTAGGTGTGGAAGCTTAAGAGAGCGTGTACTAAATCAATCAGTTACAAGAAACTCTGAAGTTTAAGTGAGATGTTCAAACTCTTCTCCAGCACAGGAAATAATGGAATTGCTTAAAAGAACTATCTATATAAATCTCTAAGGAATTCTGACCTTACTTTTTTATTGCCATCATCTCTTTTATAATATTGATAGCATTTTAAATATGTAATTAATTTGTATCTCAAATGTATTTGATCATAGCACATTGCATTTATTACTATGTTTTAAAATAAAGTTAGTATATCTAGTATATTTGTTAACTCCTAAGTTTAAGAGCCTACATTTGATTTTATCATTTTAGCACCACCTGCAGTACGATTCTGACTGAATACCCAGTTAGGTCAGATTCCACGATGTTATAAATATTGCTTTTACTTCAGACAAAAGCCACAAAATTGGGGGTTCTTAGAACCTCCCACACTTCTGATCAATTGGCTATAAATTTAGGGTTCCCACCATCTTCTCAGTTTCTATAGTTCACTAGAATGACTCACAGAACTCAGGAAAATGCTATACTTAACTATTACAGATTTATTATAGCATAAAGGATACAATTAAGGATCAGTCAAAAGAGGAGATGTATGGGGCAAGGTGTGGGAGGCCTCTCAAACACAAAATGGAGTCAGGACACATCACTACCCCAGAATATCCATGTATATTACCAAGCAGAGAAGCTCACCCAAGTTCATGTCCAGAGATTATATTGGATCTCATGATTGTTTGAATCAGTGCTCACAAGGTTGTACTCAATCTCCAGCCCCTTCCCCCTCCCAGGAAAGGCTGCTAGGAAGTGGCTTAAAGGCCCAACCTCCTAACCACATCTTTGGTCTTTCTGGCATGGCGAGCCTGAGTACAGCAGGTGTGGTCCGGGGCCACCATGAATAACAAAAGGTCCTCTGGGCAGGGGAAATTCGAAGCATTGAGAGGTCAGTTCCCAGAAACTGGGGCAAAGGCAAGACCTCTCTTTTGGAGGCCAAATTTCTTACTCTACATTAAAAAATGGATGTGAAGAAGAACCACAAGCATACTTTCAGTGACCTTAGTTAACAGCTAACTCCATTCATGTCTGTCACGTTCTAAATCCCTTGGCAAAATATGATATATAAAGAAAAGTGAGACCAGGATGAAGAGTGAGTGTGGGGGACATGTGGAATAGGAAGGACACGTGGTATTCATTCCTCCACATACACTGACACGTCTGTCCCATGCCTACTGCTACTGCAGTGTGACGTCTCTCTCCTTCAATAGGTGTTTTGAAAGAAGACAGAAGAAAGAGAGGGCTCTAACTCACGAAGAAAATGAAAAGTGGCAATGTAAGCCTTTGTGTCATAGGAACGTACTTTTTTGCATAGGTACAGGATACTTGAAACTAGTAAGACTGTACGCTACTTTAAGCAATCTGAATATGTAAAAATAAATGATATGTGCAAAATGCAAGTAAGAAGGTTATTATTCACTTTAGAAAAAATTATTTCATTTCATGAATGTTTTCTCTTGAGGTTTTTTTTAATTAGCAAGGAACCCCAGGGCACTAAACATAAGACTTGATTTATACACAATACTTTAGAAACGTATCAAATTCTGCCAAAATACCAATACCAGAAACATAGCTTTGCCCAGTGTGGGCCTGTAATAATAAATCTACTGTGCTAAGGTTCTAATGCAAGCAAGAATGATATTTTATAAACGGAATAACATTTTTGGTGGATAGAGTGACTTTCCTAAGCTATTTGTAAAGTGAAATTTTAAAAGAATTAATAAATAGGAAGTTTCTGATCAACAAGTGGATTGGCTGAATCAGACATATTTCTTTGTTTTAGCTGTAAAATTTAAGAAGGTGTTTTCTAATGTATGTTTGAACATCTATGTCCTTTTTTCTGATCTTAGATCTCTGTAACACTGAAGGTAGAAACTTCACCAGGCTTTATCCCTTTTTGATATCTAATTAAAGCTGATTTAGTGGAGAATTTATCAGTATGTCTTTTCCCTCATATTTCATTTATGGATATGGACAGCCACCCATTTTTACCATGCACTGTATGTTGAAAGATCAAATACATCAGCATAATTTAAATAAATCTGAGCCCAATAAATTCCCACTGGATGCAAGACCACAAATGGAAACAAGAATAGAGGCATGTTCAATGACATTAAAATGCAACTAATTTAAAACACAAAGGAAATACATTTCTATGGACTGTCTAATAAATCTACAGCACTCATTTCCACAGAATTTTAGTGAGCCAAATACACGGCAACTTTCAAGAAAGAATTACATATTCATAGCATCGAAACAAAATATTTGTGGCTATGAAGCTACGTGGACTATCAATTTACATGCTTTGTTTTTCAGTCAAAAGAGACTCCATCCAACTATTTTAGATTAGTTCTCTTTAAGAAAGCCAAATGAGTAAGAGCTCCTTGATAATTAGGAAATGTTTCAAAGTAAAAATATCTTTAGGTTTGGTATATTTATTTAGTTAGTTCTTTTATTTTTTTCAAATGGTACTGGGGTTAGAGATATGGCCAACATCTCAAACATCTTTGGCTTGATTATTTGATATCAATAGATCTTTGGCTTAATCAAATTAATCTGGTCCAAAAGACTGGGTGATATACAATATATACAAATATAATTATATGAGTATTAATGGCATGGAAGGGAAGAAAAAGAAGAGAAAAAAAAGAGAGGGAGTGAGGGATGGATGGAATAAAAAAGAGGGTGAGAGATGACATAATGGCAGGAACCACAGAGTGGTTCTAATCCAAAATAAAAATAAGCCATCAAGTTTTGCAAATGAAAGAGTCAAAGTTTTTAGCTTTCCCTCCTTATTGCTCTTCTTTCTGAATGCATAGGCTTCCATTATAGCACTAGGTAATGTGATCCCAATGTGTCCCTTTTTATTTCTCCTCCCGCACTAGCAATTACTAAAGAATAGAGGCTTCTATAAATTTCTTTTTATCCAGATACCTTCCTACCAATCTTTCTGAGGGTTAAAAAAGACAATTGTTCTTTTCTATGAGCCCAACCTCCTGAATGCCATTAGTGAACTCTTAAAATTCCTGGCCCCTGATCCTTCCATTCCTTCAACTATTTAGTGAGCAATCTACTGTATTTCAGTCACTTTAGTAGACTCTAGAAATACAGCAGTAAAAAAGAAAAAAATAGGCAAAAATCATTTCCCTCATGAAGCTTATACTCTAATAGAGAGGGCAGGGAGAAGATTTATAAACAAAACAAATAAATAAAATATATGGATGGTGATAAGTGCTATGGAAAAAAACAAAGGAGGAAATGTGGGTAGAGAGTATTTTTGAGTATTGGGGGAAGGGTGCAATTTTAATTAGAGTGGTGTTCTAGTTTCCTAGATGCTCACAGCAAATAATATGAAACGGGTTGGCGTCAACAGGGGGAATTTATTAGCCTACAGTTTTGAGGCTGGGAAAATGTGCAGATTAAAGCATCATAAGGCAATCTTTTCTTCCAGAAGGCCAACTACCAGTGAATCTTGACTCCTCTGCCATAGAACAAAGCAACTGATAGTCTGCTGTTCTCTCTCTTCTCTTCTGGGTTTTATTGATTTCAGCATCTTGCTTCTCTGGCTTTCTCTTAATTTGTCTGAATGAATTTCATTCTCTTATAATGGACTCCAGTAATAGAATTAAGACCTTTCCTGAATGAGGTGGGTCACACTAACCGAAATAACCTCATCAAAATATCCTACTTACATTGGGTTTAGGCCCATAAGAATGGATTAAATTTAAGAAGATGTTTTTCTGGAGTACATACAAATTAAACCACCACAGGTAGTCTGGAAAATCCTCACTGAAAAGTGTCAGTTGAATATTCCATGAAGTGAAGGAATGAGTCAATGGTATATCTTGACAAGGGTATTCAAAGTGATGGGGGGAAAGGAATGAAAATTCCTGAGACATAACCCCATCTGAATGGTTGAGAAATAACAATTATGCCATTGTAGCTGGAGCAGAGGGAGCAGGAACTGCAGCAGGAATACTGGGAGGTGACTGGGAGATGTAATACAGAACTTATAGGACCTTATTGACGCAGATAAGGACCCTGGATTTAATTTTGAGAAAGACAAAGAGTATTTTGGTGGAATACTTTCAGACTCATGTCAAGATCCAAATTGCATTTTAACAGGATCATTTTTGCATTATGTTGAGAATGAGTCTGAAATTCTGAGTAGAGAAATGTAGGGTGGAAGATATAGAAATAAAAGTCACTATTACAGATGCAGAAGTTACAAAACCAGGAAGGTTGATCCAAAGAAAACATATGAGAAGAACAATAAAATAGGGGCAGTGATGGAAACTTTCTGGATACTGATATGTGAGGGATGGAAAGGAATGGATAAACTCTTAGAATCCTCGAAAAATCTTGTCAGAAAATTATGGAAAGAAATAAACAAATGCAAAAGGTGAGCAAAGAGTATAGATTCGCTAAGGGCCCAGATGAACCTAGACACAAAGTCTGCACTGACCTAAAGTCCATATAGCTGTTTGATTCAGTTAGCAATACTTCTATGTGAGTAGCAGCACAGAAGCCTGATTGAAGAATTGATCCCAAATTTTGGTTTTGCTGTACATGTGGGGTAAACAGTGGGAATATCAGATAACAGAAAATATTGATGGTAGACAGTAGACAATCAACCATATTGTTCCAGGCAAGGAAAAGTAAATGAAGCTAAAAGAGGGATAAACAATGAGGAAATGTAAGGATCAAGAGACTAGATGTGTCTAGGAGGTTAAAAAACAGATTTAATAGGAGTGATATTGAGATTGAGGACAAGGGTGATGTTATTAAAGAGTTGTATATCAGTGTCTAAGATTTTTGATGTATAACAGTTTTATATAATGTAATAGGGCAAGGCCATTTGTGTGAAAGGCTGAAAATTTCAATGGAATTAAGGAAATTGAGAAACCATGAGGCTAGAGTGATGGACAATCTACATAGAAAATGAAGCCAACCCACTGCCAAAATATTCAATAAATATGAGGCAGTGACCAGGATGACAGAAATGTGAAGTAGAGTAGAGGGTGATAAAATGGAGCAGCATAAATTCAAAGGAATAAAAGGGTGATACATGAAGTTGGAGAAGCTATGGCATAAAAGTTTCTTGGAAGAGCTACATGAGTTCCAACTGTACCTTCAGGACCTGTGATACTGGCTAATAGGAGAATTAATGTCCCTCATGAAAGAGTTTCAGAGGGAAGCCGTGTAGAAATTAGAGTGTGGAAGCATTCCACAAAGAAGCAAGCTAATGGTGATTGTGGGTGAGTTTGTTTGCCATGGAAAAGGGATTACAAAGACAGTGACAAAAGATTGGGAGGGAAAGGAACCTGAGGGTTAGATGAGGGGAGATGAAACATACAACTGGAAGAGGATGTGGATGAGATAGAATGAATATACCAGGATAATACGTCAAGGTATAAATCAAAGTTTGTTTTCTCTATCCAATGACCTCTGAGCTTCTTTACACCCACTACTCTTCCCCCATCACTTACATAACATCAGTACTTTGGTGCATGTCTTGCTCCTAATTAAAGACACAATCAACGCAGACCAAATTCCAATTCCTGACTTCTGAGACTTAAAATAGGTTTTTTGCCAATATATTGGTAGAGTAAGCAAATGAATGCCAGGCTTTTTGAGAGATAAGAGGGTTTTATTGGAAGTCCAAAAGTTTTGTCAAGTATAATAACCCAAGTCTAGGGAACCAAGAGCATAGAGCTTCTAGGTCAAATCTTAATTTATGGCATTTAAACCATCAAGGTGTCCACAGATAGAACTGTATTTCTCTATAAATGGAATCCTTTATAGCCTTTGTAATCCTATGAATTTTACTTTATGCATTTTATACATGGCACACAGCACTCTAAAGTATATAGTAAAGAGTGGGTGATGATGTAATACACTCTATTTCCATCCATACAGATATGTGGAAGAGGTGAATCCTGGGAGATCAGAATCAGGCTCAAACACTTCCAGGATCCATGAGAAGGGACTCAGCTGTGAGTCCTAAGAGTTAGATTGGGAAAGAATCACCAGACAAGCTTATGAAGATCCCATACCAAAAGGAATCGTTGTCCAGCTTCACAAGCTATAGCCTAGGAGACTGTGATCATCATAGAAAATTCCCACTTCCAGAATGGTTCCTGAACAGAAGATAGTAATGGCGGAGGAAATTGTCTAAGCAAATGGGCCTGAAGTTACCTTCGCAACTCCAGTGTACCCTACTATGGCAAGGGAGAACAGCTATAAAGTTCTTATGCTCCCTTCATCTTGAAATATTCAGAAGTGTCTGAAAGTGTAGCAGTGCAATCAGAGGAATCTGGGCCAGGAAAAGACCAATATTCCATTGATCTTGTGATAGATTGGATTATGTACCCACGAAGACATGTTTAAGTTCTAACTCCCTGCCCTGTGGGTGTGGACTCATTTGTAAATGAGTCCTATTAAGATAGAACTTATTTCAATCTTATTTAGATGAGGTGAAATTGAATCAGGTAGGCCTTAATCCTAGATGACTAGAGGTCTTATATGTAAAGGAAATTTGGACAAAAGAACAGAAGCCACAAAAGAAGACAGAAAATGGAGATCACCATGTAACAGAGACAGAGATGGACTGCCAGTAAGCCACCACTAGAATGCTACAGACTTTGGAGAAAGCATGCCTGCTAATACCTTAATTTTTTTAACTTCTAGCCTCCAAAACCATGAAACAATAAATTCCTGTTGTTTAAACCAACAAGTTTGTGGTATTTGATATAGCAGCCCTGGCAAACTAAGACAACTGTCCTGCCTAGAGGCCATGGAGTCACCACAGTGATGGAGAAGATACCAGTGCCTGCGACCAAGCATAGTACAATAAAACTTAGCAGATGCTAGCATGGATAGTTACCAGTGACCATGAGCCAGGCACCTTTCCACATCATCACCCCTTCCCTTCTTCTATGGATCCTAGATCATTCTCAGACAACATGGAGAGAAGGGGAAGGGGAGAAGCACTAAATCTGACTTAATGTTTACCTGAAAGAAACTAAAATTGGAATGAGAGGTGACTAAACTTATAGTAAGCAGGCTGCTAAGCTGAGTTTGATTATGATAAAGAAAAATGAATTTTCCCTATATGCGTTGTAGCTGTAAATTTTAAACCTGCTATAGCTAGAGAACTTTTATTTTAGGAGGCCAGGGATGAGAGGCCTGAGAAAAGTAGCTGGTTCCAAGTAGACCTTCAGATTCAATTTCAGTTCCAAACAAGAAGTCTCATCCTCCAGAGAAAGGAAAGCAATCATGTCAACAGACCAATGCATTTTCTCAGCTACAAATGAACAATGGGAGAGACAGTCCTATCTACAAGTATCTCAATTTCTATGAGAATTTCTCTGTGCAAATTTTAAATTTTGATGCCTTTGTTTTAATGCATCTTAGGCTACAGAGGGGGTTTTATTGTTTGTTTGTTTTTTTGTATGCTGTATGGTGGAGGTCACATTTCATTAGTTTTCCATGTGAGTATCCCTTATTGCAGTACCATTTGTTGAATTTTTATTTGTTTGTTTGCTCGTTTGGGAGGCGCATGAGCCAGGAATGGAATCTGGGTTTCCTGCATGGCAGGCGGGAATTCTACCACTGAACTACCCTCGCGCCCTCTGGCTATAGAGCTTAATGCCACGATGTAGATGTCATCATTCTCATTTAACTTTTTAGTTGTTGTCTCATAATAATGATTCTATTCCAGGTATTTTTTGATCATATAGGCCAACGGACCACTGTAGGCAAGGCTGAGGGACCCAGTGAAAGAAGGCTGCCTCCAGCTTACAAAATCCTCTTTTCATAAGGCTCATTTCAGTTTGGGGATTAATTTAATTAATTCTAGAAAATCAATGAAAGAAGTTTCAACTATGATCAGATCACCAATGCCATCTGTCTGTTTTTTCTGTTAAATTGTCTGGTTGAAGGGCATTCAAACTCATTTAGTAAATCCAATGCAGTTACAAAGAAGCAAAAATATATTATTTAAATAGAAATATACTGTTTATTACCAAATATAGTCATACAGATTAGACAGAAACAGATGGTAGTTAGATTAGTTAATAGATATAGGTAGATAGATAGATATCGATATGGGCATAGATAGATGGGTAAGTAGATAAAGGTTAGTTTTAACTTTTAATTTTAGTTAAATAATTCTCTTGAAACAAAGTAGCATAGTTACCAAACTCTGCTTATGTTTCTCAAACTTTTCTCTACTTTTTTTTTCTTAAATCAAGGGAAAGTCTGTCAGGTATAATTTCTGTCTAAATTCTGTAAATTGCCTCCCCTTCTCTTGGGCGAACTGCAGCCTTTTGAGTTTGCTGCCAGCTCTTTTAAATCCTGGTCACTAAGTGTGACCCAGGTTTCTGAGTCCACACCTCTTCCTTGGTATGGGAGAGATGCTTCCTACACTGAAGCCATGCAGAACCATGACAAAGGGACCCCAAACCTTCTTTTGGCCTTTAGTCTCCATGTGTCTCTCTCCAATGTAAACCCACAAAGGGAGAATTTGGTAACTTAAACAGAATGAAATCAAGATTTTTTTTTTTTTTTTTTTTTTTGCATGGGCAGGCAACTGGGAATTGATCCTGGGTCTCTGGCATAGCATGTGAGAACTCTGCCTGCTGAGCCACCATGGCCTGCCTGAAATCAAGATTTTTGTGGTCCTCAAAGGTAGTATTTCCCAAAGTAAATCTAGCAGTACAAACTTCTCCTTACTCACTTAAACTAAATATCCATTTTCCCATGGCACAATAGAGAATTTATCAAGAGTAGACTACTCTCATAAAAGGTTATTTAGATGCCAAAGGAAGAAGCTAAAAGAAAGAATTAATATAAAGGAAGATAATGTCAGGCATAATTTGATGAATAAAGTCCACCAATATGTTAAAATACAGAGTAAAAGAAAAGTTATTCAAAAAGGAAAAAAAAAGAAACAGAGAAGAGGAAAAAAAACAAAGTCCTACAGATATGTAAGGAAAAAATGAAGAAAGAATGAAAGAGAACAATGAGAAATAAATCTAAAAAGAGAGAAAGGAAATTTCCCACCTTTGTTTAAATCATCTTAAATTAATGCACAAGGTGATTCGTGAATAAGATATAAAACATTTTCATATTAAAATTCTGTTTACAGGGAGTAAAACAGTGGCTCAGTGGCAGAATTCTCACCTGCCATGCTGGAGACCCGGGTTCGATACCCGGAGCCTGCTCATGCCAAAAAAAATCTGTTTACATGCCACTGTATTGCTTTTTATTTGATGTACTGTCATATTAGTAAAATGTCTATATCCCTTTCCTTATATCATTGGATGGATAATTTCAAATCGATAAGTTCATATGAAAACTGAGTAATCACATAATGTGTCAAATGTGGAGGGCTCATTATGTGTGTGCATTAATCAGAATATTCAACTCTACTTGAATAAACACAATTATATTGCTAAATTTTTCATATTTTCTGGATGTCTATTCTATCACTGCTCTAGGATTACCCACTTATTTAAAGTGTAATTGGAATACATCCACATATCTAATGGTTGGTTCTTTATTATAGCCGTGTGCCCAGAGTTATACAAATAGAGAACAATTCCTACAGCAGCCTTTAAAAATAAATAAAGTATCTGATTGTGGTTGCTGTTTTGCAGGTTCAGAGATTTTAATTCATTCTTCCTTGGAAAAAAATAAGAACAAGTAGGAACAATAATCACAGGCAAAACTTTGCAACACCAATTGCCTTGAAACAAATATTTCCCACACACACAAGAAAAAATACTGTCCATTCCTGTCAGCCTTTTCAACCTCTTTTGTGTTCCAAGAAATTGCCTGTAATGAAAACAGGGCAGAGCCAATCAAATGGGTGTGTATACTAGTGCACTGTGAGCATTGAAAGCTCTGCATTTAAAATAAGGCTTATGCATAATTCATAGACTATGCATGTTTATGTAAATTACCAAAGGCGGAAGTGTATACCAAACCAGAATTTGAGGTAAAATGACGATATTATAATATACTGCTGTACTTGCATCTCACCAATTCAACATACCCCTGTTATACTATTCTTAAAAATTACATTATACCAGTTCACACTAAGAAACCTAATAAAACTTTGAACCTTGCACACATTGTATATTTTTCAAAAATGCTTTCAAATTCAATATATTATTAAATACTGAAACTTAGCCATATATAATTCAGACAACCTGGGAATAAAGTTGTACACATATATTCCTGTTAATGGGTGTTATATAAGTTGAGGGAAATAGAGACAGTGCCTAGAATTTTAATTTAAAGATAGGAAGACTTCTAATGTAGGAGGATTTCCACTAAAAAAGAGGAAATAAACCCTTCCTTCTTTGGAAACAGAGCCAGAGAATTGAGAAGGTAATATATTATTTGGAAGGCAACCTCCCAGCTAACATGAAACACTGGAGTGCTTTCTGGCTGGTAATATTAGCTCAGACTCATCTCCTGGGTTAAAGTGTTCTTTTAAATCAGTCATTGTGGACTGCCAACAGAGGAGAAGAGCTCATTTGCATGAGCTCCCCACCTCCTGGTCAGCGCTGAATATGTTGGCAGCTTAGCACTGCAATTGGCAAAGAAGTGTTTAAAAAAATTAATAAATAAAGGTTTCCAAAGAAAATATTGTCGCTGAATTAAGTCCAATGCACCTGAAATTCATTGCTCTGTTATCTTCTAAATTAATATAAATACAGCAAGCGTTTTAAAGTCATTTCTATTTATTCCCTCCCTAATGTATTGTGTGAACCATTTTTCACACGTGTTAATGCACTATATGCAAATGGAGTTTAATGTGTTTTATTCACAGAATGCATTTACAAATCATTCTGTGTACGGGAGAAAGCAGTTGCTTCATTTTTGCATGTGAACCTGAAAAGAAGGAGTGTATATATCACTACATTACTAAAAGGAAAGAAAATTTAAATGGAATGAGGAAAGCCCACAGATGCTTTACTAGAAATTTTCTATGTTCCTAATTCACTTATTAGTACCCTTTCTCACTCAAAATCTGGTTGCTCAGCTCAATTTCTCTCCCTGAGAATTTTAAGCTCTTGTCATTTAGAAACAATTACCCCTTCCATTATTCGTGCTTAGGACCACGTGTATTGTACCATTTAGAAATCAAAAGAAAAGCACAGAAAAAGTAAACACTTTTAGGGGAAGCAAGAAATTAACTTAAATATGTGCACCATGTACTGCCACTGTAACCGAGAGTAATTTCTAATACACATAATCATCAGATATTTTATTCGTGGCGTTTCAAAACTTTCAAATAATTTGTAACAGAGGTTATTTTCTCTTACATAGTCCTGATATGTTTAAGCATATAAAATCACTAGGTGTTTTAAAATGTAGACAGTAGATTAAATATTGAAGTTGTATTAATGTTCCATTTTTCCATAATATTGAATGTGTAACAAAAATAATCTCCGCTAATTGCTGAAATATAATGTGAACGATGTGTGCAACATACTGCTTTTATTCTACTAGTTTTTAGAAACAGGTCCCTAAATGGCTATTATTCTCATTCCATGTATAGAATGACCAGGAAAAATGTTAATGTTGGCAGTTACTCTGTGAAAGGTGCTCTGCCCTATAGCTAATTTGCACATAGCATTGTTGGAAATGAAGCCTGTGACATACGGATCATCATCAACATTGGGAATTGACACTGCCAACTCTACCTCCTCATACAAATACATACTGCCACTTAGGGATCAAAGCCAGCGTTGCGACTGCAGTCCTGAGCTATTAAAACGCATCATGCTCCTGGAATTTAATGCATGACTGAGAATTGGAAACTTTACCATTAGAAGGATGTTTTTCCTTTCATTATATAAACAAAAGGAATTATCTTATAAATGTATTCTTTGGTAAATAGTTGTCTTTTATCTGCATAGTCATACTTTCCCCCAAGGAAAAAGGCATGTAGCACAAAAATTAAAACTCTTAATTGTTTGATATGTTAACAAACTGCACATTGTATTATTTTCTAGAATAGGAAGAAAACAACAGGTCTTCTTTAAGTTTTAGAAATAAGAAAGAGAAAGATCAAAATGTAGATACAATTTACTAATCTTGACTGATGGCTGAGTAGTTTCCACAGTGTTGTGTGTCTACAAATATAAACTAGTTAGGTAACTTTTACCTTTTCATCAGAAAAAAGGTAAAAGGGTTTTATTACTAATTGCCTATATAATTATCTCAATTTTTTCCTTCATGCTGCTTATATAGTGTTCTAGTTTGCTAGCTGCCGGAATGCAATATACCAGAAACAGAATGGCTTTTAAAAGGGGGAATTTAATGAGTTGCTAGTTTACAGTTCTAAGGCCGAGAAAATGTCCCAATTAAAACAAGTCTATAGAAGTGACCAATCAAAGGCATCCAGGGAAAGATACCTTGGTTCAAGAAGGCCGATGAAGTTCAGGGTTT
>PVIY010031989.1:0-29401 GCA_004026745.1 Myrmecophaga tridactyla
GAGACAAAGAAGGACACTACATATGAATAAAAGGGACAATTCGCCAGGAAGAAATAACAATCATAAATGTGTATGCTCCCAATCAAGGAGCTGCAAAGTACATGAGGCACATATTGGAAAAACTGAAGGGAGCTATGGACACATCACCAGTAACAGTGAGAGACTTCACTACCCCACCCTCTGCTATAGACAGAACAACCACATGGAGGATCAACAAGGAAACAGAGAACCCAAACAATAAGATAAATGAATAAGATCTAATAGACATATATAGATCATTACATCCCAGAACACCAGGATACACATTCGTCTCAAGTGCACATGGAACATTCTCCAGAATAGATAATATACTGGGACATAAACTGAGTCTCTACAAATTTAATAAGATTGAAATTATCAAAGTACTTTCTCTGATCACAAGTGAATAAAGATGGCAATTAATAATCACCAAAGAACCAGAGCGTGCACAAATATATGGAGATTAAATAACACACTCTTAAATATTCAGTGGGTGAAGGAAGAAATTGCTAGAGAAATCAGTAAATATCTGGAGATGAATGATAATAAGAATACAACATATCAAAGCTTATGGGATGCAGCAAAGCAGTGCTGAGAGGGAAATTTATTGCCCTAAATGCCTATATTAAAAAACAAGAATGAACAAAACTGGAGGACTTAACTGCTCACCTGGAGAAATTAGAGAAAGAACAGCAAACTAACTTCAAAGCAAACTGACTTCAAAGCAAATAAAAGAAAAGAAGTAATAAAGACTAAACCAGAAATAAACAAACTGGAAAACAGTAAAACAATAGAAAGAATCAATAAAACTAAAAATTGGTTCTTTGAGAAAATTCATAAAATTGATGGTCCCCTAGCTAGACTAACAAAGAAGAAAAAAGAGAGGACGCAAATAAATAAAATCAGAAATGAGAGGGGGGCTGTTACCACAAAGCACGAAGAAATTAAAATGAAAAATTGAATAAGGTTAAAAACTCAGATCCTTGATTGGGCTAGCCCCTGCCGAGCGCGCTAATGCTCAAACGGACAGCACGTCCTGCTAGCCACTGTCTCCTCAAAGCAGGGACCAGAGTCACACAACCATCTCTAGGGTTGGGCAAAAGGGAGGAGGCGGGGGTGACAGGCGGGCCCAGCACCGATTCTGTCTCAACGAAAAGACAAGCCTGTGCACTCCAGGAGAAATCTCTAGTCATACAGCAACCTCTACTTGAGAGTGCATTTTAACTCTGTGCTGACCAAATAAAACAAACACATCAGACGGACTGGGGGGAGCCACTGCTTTTAACCCATCTCCAGGTGCGTTTTTTCCTACTGTGGTTTATTCTGCAGGTATTTTCCATTTGAATCGACATTTCCTTTATTTCCAAAGCCCTGGGGAGCTACACACTGCAGCCCTAGGACAGGCCACAGGCACGTGGCTCCGAGCCCTCCCCTGCAGGCACTTCCCTGCTGTGCTGAGGACGTGTCTGCAAAATCCCAGTGATGTTTAAACATGAAGGTGTCACTAGCTCAGCTGGGGTCACATCTGGTCCAGTCAGGGGGAGGACGAGGTTGTACAGACGCTGTCCCTAACTCTCCTGCAGCCCTGAGGGCAGGGCAGGCTCCTCTTTCCCAGGCAGGAACCAATGGCGCATACCCTCCTCCTCTCCAAACGCCTTACAGTACAAGCTGTGCGCCAACTCCTGTTTGGCAAAAATGAATTCATTCTGCATGACTGACATACACGGGAACGAGGTGAGCAAAATGCAAATTTCATGCCTGCTACGTGCGATTCTATCCACAGGCAACATTAGATGGAATGCAGCACACTGCCCCGACAGGAGCTGCTAGGGACTGACGCCACACACCAAACACCCCCAGCTCCCCCAGCCCACGGCGCGGGCTGCAAGCTCACCGTCCCATTTCAGAACCCACCACCACCATGCCAAAGCCGTCACTGGCTTCCCCAGGGCCTGCTCCGACCCCTCCTTCTGGCAGCCCCTCCAGAGGCCCGGCACCGGGTGTGGTAACAGAATGTCCTGTATTCCGAGCTCCATTTCTCTACAATGTTAACAACTAGAGTCCAAAATCCAAGTGGTATCTCCTGAGAACACTGTGGATGCTCAGGTTTCTCAGTCTTAAGCTGCTCTTCAAAGCTGTAGACTGGGTTTTACAACTCTCCAATGACAGCTCTGGGACTATCTAGAAGCAAACAGCATTTAATTAAAAAGCCATGAATTTATAGATAAAAAGAACATTTAGAAACATCACTTACAAAAGACATTAAACATGGTAATTTAGATCATGTTACTTAATTTTAATTTAGTGCTTACCTTTTCATCAAAAAAGGGAAATAATTCAGATTTTAATCTCAAAATATTTACTTTTGACAATACTGTTAAAACATATTACCTACACACAATTCCTTTATAGATTAATCTCACTATCCTCTTTCATCTAAGTTTTGAAAATAGCTTCCCTGACCATTCTGAATTGTAACATACATAAAATACTTAGCACAAACTGGACCCATTCAACTTAAATTCCCCCATTGAAAGCATAAAAAGAACCATGTTTCAATAAATATTCTTCAGCAAATGAAAAATTGTGGGTTTTTTTCTTTCATAATACAGATCCAGATGAAAGTCAAAATAAAAACAAATTACATTCCTATCATGCTATAAAAAAACCTTAAAGAGATCATTCTTTTTCAGATACATGAAAAGCGTGCAGAGAAACAGATGCGGAAATTACTCTGTAGTTTGATGGAGTAAGCAGAGGCACCGTAATTTAAAGTGTTGCCTAATGTAACTCTACCCCAGGTGCTAGAAGATGTCTCATTTCAAATTTAAGGTGACAAGACCCCACGGGACTACCCCCTAAGGCCCCCACCCCAACCTTGTGAACTTACTGCATGAATGAAATGAGACTGCCCTGATATCTTGATATTGTAATATTTCACTAAGATCTATTAGACTGCAAATGCCTTTTTTTGTTTTTTTGGGTGCATGGTCCGGGAATGGAACCTGGGTCTCCTGCATGAAAGGCATTCTACCCACCGAACTACTCATGTGCCCTTAGGCCTGTAAATGCTTTTAAAAAAGAGAAAAAAAGCACTAACTGCATAAACACAAAATCGGTCTTTCCTATGACTGAAAATGAAGAACTCTTTTGAGGGATGGAAAGCGGGTAACACTCAACCGGTACTGGCTCCTGGAATCATTCTGGAAAACAAGGCCAGCACGGGACAGCAAACGTGACTCCAAAAGGTAGTGACTGCTCCTGCGCACAACAGGAGAACACAGAGAACATGAGGTAAGCAACCGGACATTTGTCTTTACCCTTCTACCAAAAAAAAAAGAAACTATAGCTAAAGCTTATCTAGACTAGTTGATCCTTGAAACAGGCAATGATTTCTTTACCTCATTCCATTAAATGAAAATAAATTAATTTACAGACTTTTTAAAAAATGACAGAAAACATCTTCTAAAGTCTCTAAAGTCTACATGGAAAAACTAAAAAATATATTTTATTCTTGGAATTTTACATAACTATATAGAAAAACATTATAAAATGATGTAATTGACACTAAAAAGTTGTTTTAAAGAAAGATCAATCTTTCTTGAACTTAATGGCTAGGCTAATATATATTTATGTTAATAATTGTAATTAAACAATATATAATGGCATTTTTCTAGGCCTAATATTTGTGATATCAAAAAAAATAAATGCTATTGCAGATTTTGCACCAAATTTTTTATTTGGAACATTTGAAAAAAAGACTTTCTTAGCCAGCACTGAAAATGGAAACTACTGGTTTCCACAGTACGCTAGCATGGGGGCAACCTGCGACTAATGCACAAAATAACTGAAGGACGTCAGGCCAACCCGCGTGAAGCAGCGCCCAGCCCGCAAAGCGCAACAGCCAGACACATCCTCAGCGCCTGATGTAGCCCAGCTCCTGCTGTAACCTGAAGCAACAGGGAAGGGTAGCCCGTGCCTCAGAGCTACACCTCCTTATTCATCTATTTAACCAAATCAGCTCCAATGTAAGCAAACTCCTAGCAAATGAAAGCGTTCTACCTACAGTATAGATGTTCTTGACTGGATCACTCAAATGGAAAAAAAAGCTCAAGAATTTACTAATGCAAATTAAGTATCCCAAGATTACTTTCAGGAAGTAAATTATTATGATGATATGATAGAAACAATGCTCCCAAGATTCAGTACCTTTAGAGAAACCACGCTCCCAGGTCTCAGTACCTACAGAGAAACCATGCTCGTGGGTCTCAGTATCTACAGTGAAACCACACTCCCAGGTCTCAGTACCTACAGAGAAACCATGCTCGTGGGTCTCAGTATCTACAGTGAAACCACACTCCCAGGTCTCAGTACCTACAGTGAAACCATGCTCGTGGGTCTCAGTATCTACAGTGAAACCACACTCCCAGGTCTCAGTACCTACAGTGAAACCATGCTCATGGGTCTCAGTATCTACAGTGAAACCACACTCCCAGGTCTCAGTACCTACAGTGAAACTACACTCCCAGGTCTCAGTACCTACAGTGAAACCATGCTCCCAGGTCTCAATACCTAGTGAAACCACGCTCCTGGGTCTCAGCACCTACAATGAAACCATGCTCCTGGGTCTCAGTATATGGAGAAACCATGCTCCCAAGTCTTAGTAAATATGGAGAAACCACATTCCCAGGTCTCAGTACCTACAGAGAAACCACGCTCCTGGGTCTCACAGCGAAACCATGTTCCCAGGTTTCAATACCTATGGAGAAACCACTCCCAGGTTTCAGTACCTACAGTGAAACCACAATCCTGGATCTTAGCACCTATGGTGAAACCACTCCCAGGTCTCAGTATATGGAGAAATCATGTTCCCAGATCTCAGTAACTATAGTGAAACCACAATCCTGGGTCTCAGTACTTATGGAGAAACCATGCTCCTGGGTCTCAGTACCTACAGTGAAACCATGCTCCCAAGTCTCGATACCTACAGTGAAACCATGCTCCTGGATCCCAGTATACAGAGAAACCAGGCTCCCAAGTCTCAGTACCTATGGAGAAGCCAGGCTCCTGGGTCTCAGTACCTACAGAGAAACCATACTCCCAGGTCTCAGTACCTATAGTGAAACCAGACTCCTGGGTCTCAGTACCTGTAGTGGAACCAGACTCCCAGGTCTCAGTACCTATAGTGAAACCAAGCTCCCGGGTCTCAGTACCTACAGCGAAACCATGCTCCCAGGTCTTAGTACCTACAGAGGAACCACACTTCCAGGTCTCAGTACCTATGGAGAAACCATGCTCCCAGGTCTCAGTATCTATAGTGAAGTCTATAGTGAAGACCCACACTCCTGGGTCTCCGTACCTACAGTGAAACCATGCTCCTGGGTCTCAGTACCTATGGAGAAACTACACTTCTGGGTCTCAGTGTTTATGGAGAAACCATGCTACCAGGTCTCAGTACCTACAGAGAAACCACACTTCCGGGTCTCAGTACCCTTAGTAGCCAACTCCATTTTGCACCTTCACCTTACAGGATATCAAAGATACTTAAATGGAAGCCTCTTTTCTATGAGGGAAGAGGAACAAACTCCAAAGCAGTACACACAGGTATATTTTTCAGTGTTTTAGATTCTATGGAAAATAACCATATCACGTGGACTTTCTACATATCTTTTCCTAACTATATAGCATCTTAGGATAACAGACCAACATTATATATAATTAATTTTGTTGAAAGCATTCTCAACTGTTTCCACATCGTATCTCTTAAAGTAATAAAATGTGTGAGGGCTCTGTAGTTAAGAACCCTACACTTCTTGCCATGGAAACAATGGGTCACAAATGTTTATTCTGTTTGTGAAAAGCCATTAGCCAACTAAAATAATTTAAGGTCACGAGCTAGTTATTTAACAGCCTGATAGAGTACATTATTGCAACTTGTGTTTCTCACTTGACAGTGGTTATAAATTTTACTCAGCCACCTTCCAGTTGATAACCAACTTGATGAAAATAAATAGCAATCAGAACTTTCAAAAAGGAAGGAATTTTCCTCCTTTTCAGTGATGTCAATATCTGAATAGGTCTGACTACAGGATAATAAGTCTGTAAGAACAAACATGCCCAAATTTATACATCCAAAACCAGACCTATGACTGCTGATTATATTTCTAAAAATACTGAAAGCCAGCTAGAGTGAGCCAGCTGAGTGGAGCCAATTGTGCATGAATGGGGAAAGTGGGAGCTTTCCACTTTCAAAGGCACATGTTTTCTTCAGTGACTCTGACTCCGTTTAGATGAGAACACAGAACTGTGCAGACTGTGGCATGCCAATGGCCTTTGGTAGAGCTAGTGGCACAGAGGAACTATGTTTTAAGGCTAAGGATGGTCATGTACATGTGCAGCTTTTGTTGTAAGTGTGAACATTCTGCTTCATTACTTTTAAAACAAGAACCCTATGGTTCTGCCTGTACTTCTTTCAGGAGTAAGTAAAAACAAGAGCCACTATTATGGCAACAGAACATCAACTGAAATGATGCCATAAAGATGCCATTCAGATAAGCCCAGGATGTGGGGCACACTATGAGACTGCGGGCAGGAGACTTTAAAGTTACTCTCATCAGGGGAAGAGACAAGGAGATGATTCCAGATTAACAGATAATATAGGGACATAAAAAATGTGGCGTATCTTAAATGGACCCTGGATTAAAATCTGTAAATGCTTGGGGGACAACCAAGAACAACGGTATTGCCAAATCAGTGTTTTTCCTTAGCTGTGATATGGTGTGGATTATGTAGACTGTCCTGACCCTAAGGAGATGGATGGTAACTTAGGAGTGTAGTTTATAATGCATGCACCTTTCAAATATTCACACAAGAATGTGTGTAACCATTTATATACAAATACACACATACGTGTGTTTATATAAACATGCATGCAGATACAGCAAATGTGCCAAAACATTAATGAAAAGCGAGTCTAGATGACAAGTACTTAGATGTTCAATGTATTATTCTTTCAATCTTTCTGTAGGTTTGAAAATTCTCAACACAAAAAGTTGGAGGGAAAAGTGTCACTCATGGTATCAGATATTTGCTTCAAGATCCTAATTTAGTAGGTTCTGAGATAACACTGTACAACTAAACTACCAATACAAATAAAATAGATAATGCAAAGATATCATCTTTATACTACCTGAGTAAAAAACAAAACAAAGACTAAAACATTCAGAGGAAAGCCATATCAGTAAAATAAAATCAGTTTGGTAAAACTCAACAAGAAAAAAAGGGGTGCTTCAGCTAGTGTGGGTAACAGAAAAACAGTCAAAGCTGATGACATGGCGCATTTCCTTCTAAGAACTAACAGTCTGATAGACGACCATTACAGGCTGAAGAACACTTTAAAGGAAGAGCTACTCAGATACTTACTGGATAATAGCAAAACTAAAGAAGGGACTCATAAAAAATATCAGACAACCTGTTCAAAAAATGTTTTTGCACACATTTGTTAACAGTGATTAACAAGAAATACACAGCATCCTTCTACCTCCCGTTTAACCCTACCCTCTGGACTACCTGATGGGGGCAGATGCAGCACAGACAAAATGATCCACTGAGAAATGGGAAGAAAACATTAAAATACTTAACATTTTTCCCTCATCCTTTTTAGATTTCTGGTTTTCTGTGTGCTTTATTATGCATGCTATGTGGTAGAATGTGCACAAGCCATAAATAATTTCTAGTTATTCTGAAGGTATGTGCTGATCAGGGCATCTGATCAGAAGCTTGGACACTACTTTTGAGTTTGCGTTTTATGTCTCTGAACACCAAAAGCACATTAATCCTAAGTGAACTACAGATTCAATGTAATCCCAATCAAAATTCTAGCTGCCATTATCAAAACTCTAGTGCTGGCATAAGGACAGATAAATGGACCAACAGACTAGATTCAAGACTTCAGAAATCCACAAACCTGTAGACAATCTTCAATAAGGGTGCCATATCCACTCAATGGAGAAAGAACAGTTTCTTCAACAAATGGTGCTGGGAAAATTGGATATCCATATGCACAAGTATGAAATTGGACTCCCATCTCAACCACATACAAAACTTAATTCAAAATGGTGCAATGACCTAAATATAAGAGTTAAAACCATGAAACTCTAGGGAAAGAAAAAAACAGAGGAAATCTTCATGATCTTATATTCGGCAATGAATTCTGAGATATGACCCCAAAAGCATGAATTAAAAAAAGATAAATAAATTGCACTTCATCAAAATTTAAAACTTTGTGAATCAAAGTACCTATCAAGAAAATGAAAAAAAACTACAGTTGTAGAAAATGTCTGCAATTCATATATCTTAGATAAGAATTTAATAACTAAAAAATAAAAAGAACTCCTAAAACAGCAAGAAGCAAACAACCCAACTTAAAAATGGGCTAAGGACTTGAATAGACATTTCTCCAAAGATAAACTTTTCACGTCCAATAGGGACGTGAAAAGATGCTCAACATCATTATCCATTGGAGAAATGCAAATTGAAGCCACAATGATAATACCACTTCACACTCACTAGGATGATTATTCTTAAACAGAGTAGCAAACGTTGGCAAGGATGAGAAGAAATTGGAACACTTGTGCATTACCAGCAGGAATGAAAAATGGTGCAGCTGCTGTGGAAATCAGTTTTGTTATTTCTCAAAGAGTTCAATACAGAATTACCATATGACTTGGGAATTCCACTCCTAGGTATATACCCAAGGGAACTGAAAACCGGCTCAAACAGACACCTGTGCTCCAGCATTCACTAGCAGCGTTATTCACAAAAGCCAAAAGGTGGAAACAAACACTGTCCATTAACAGATGAATGGATAAGTAAAATGTTATATATATAATATGGAATATTACTCAGCCATAAAAAGGAATGAAGTTCTAATATATCCTACAAATGGACGAACCTTGAAAACATTATACTAGAGTGAAATAAGCAAGGTCAAATACCGTATTACTGCACACATATGAGCAAATTTCAGAGATAAAGGAGATTACAGGTTACCAACAGCTGGGTGGAGCGAGGAATGAGAAGTTTTTATTTAATGGGTACAGAGTTTCTGTTTGGGGTGATGAAAAATTTTAGTAATGGATGATGGTAATGGAAGAACTATATTATGGCTATAATTAATATCACTGAATTGTACATATTAGAGCTGTTTGAAATGGGGAAAAAGTGGTGTAATAAGATATTAGGACAATTGTTAAGTAAACAAAGTAAATAGCTGAGAAAAAGGAAAGAGTGGTATTTAATGTATTAGATGAAAATTTGACCAACTATATACCAATGAACCTCTTTTTAGAGAAACAATTTAAATGATTTTTATAGTATAAAGTTCATTGTAAAGTGTACTATTTTGTCTTCTATAAATTGAATGTTTAGACCAAAGATATTTTCAAGCTGGATTACACATAAATCACGTCTGAAAGCTATAGCTATCAGGAAAGGATGGTGGTGGTCTGTTAAGCATTTTAAATACAAAACTTAAGCGGTATGGAAACCAAGTTTCAGAAACATTTAAAATGAAGACGATTCCTCCCCTTGCTGAATAAGGCACCAGGGCATGGGAAGGAGGACCAGGCCTGGCTAGGGCGGGGAGGGCTGACTCAGCGCATCCGCCTGCGGGACAGCTGCCTGCTGCTCCGGCCGGGGACAGGCCTGCATTGTCCACATCTGGATGTCACTGTTTTAGGGAGATAAACCTCAAACTTTATAAAGGATATAAATTGGAAAATAAAATCTGCTTCGCAGAAATTCACATTATAGTTAATTCCTTTTATAAATCTATCCCTTTAAACAATAAACTGTTATATTTTAAAGAAAGATTTCTCAAAAGTGCAAAACAGATTTCAGAACAAAGTAATCTGTGCTTCCAAACAGGCCTCTCATTTCCTAGTTCCATCCTTGCCACAGCATTTGAAAGGCAGAGGCACAGCGCTTCCTCTGTTTGGAATTGTCCCACGTGATGTTTTCATTCTTACAAAATGAAAGGCACAAACTAATGCAGTAGCTGTTTTAAGTATTCATTATTTAAACTTTTATAAGCTTAGTAAGGTATTAAGTAAAGAAAAATGCACATGCATTGTAATAAGGGTAGTTATTTCATTTCACCATTTTTTGGCTTTTATAGGGCAAAAACATACTAGAGAATTTGTAATTGATTTCACTACTTGAAGGGTATCAAAATTAAAATAGAATACCCAACACAAGAGTAAAGCACTTAGGTTGAAGATGGTGTCTAAACATGAACCTATGAAATCAGTCACCATTTAAGAGATGACTTTTCAAAGATGGAATCCTTCATCAAAAAGGAAGCAAATAGCGGCCGGGAGGAGGCTCGCGCGAGCGCCTTCCTCCTCCGCAGCCGCCAAAAAAAAAAAAAAAAAAGGAAGCAAATAAGCTCACAACAGTCTCACAAAACAAAAATTAAATTTTCATTTATGGCACGAAACTTGTTAAACTGATTTGTGTAATATGTTGTTTGACTCATATTTGCAGTTATTTAAATAAAAATGTTAAGTGGTAATATAGCACAACCAGGGTAAGTATTTTTGAATATTTAGAAGAAAGGTTAAAATGTCAGTGGAAAACATTTTTCATATAGATAAGGAAAACATTCAAATTCAAAAATACTTCTGAAAAGAAGCCAAAATAATCCCCTTAGAACACTCTGATAGAGAGCAGCCCAAAAATCCATCTGGAAGATAACAAATATAAAACTTATGTAAAGTCAGGAATATAAATTACTTTGAGACATCTGCTTATATTCATTTTAATGAAGAATTAAAAGCTACAATGTGGTAAAGACACAGATTTAAAAGACTAGCAGTGGGGTAAGACAGATGGAATTGTGTTTATACCCTAAATAATTACAAGAGATGTTAAAATGTAGTGTACTTTATGCTTTCTTTCCAGTTTAAACATTTCTATCCATTGCCTCTATCTTTGGTATCACTGCCACCAACAAACACATTTTATAACTTAGAAACCTAATTGCTATCTTCAACTAGGAGAAAGGAAA
This sequence comes from Myrmecophaga tridactyla, assembly GCA_004026745.1. NCBI lineage: Eukaryota > Metazoa > Chordata > Mammalia > Pilosa > Myrmecophagidae > Myrmecophaga > Myrmecophaga tridactyla. The sequence continues at coordinate 11,087 of PVIY010031989.1, forward strand.
TCAAGATTATTTCCTTAAAAATAAGTTAAAAAGAATATGATTCTATTTGTGTCAGGGTCTTGCAATATTCTGAAATATCATGCCAAAATGTCAACATTTAAAAGGGAAAGTTATCATTTGCTATAACCATACCAAAAATTTACTACTATATGCTGGTGTGATGACAGCTAGTGTATACAGAGGCTACAGAAAGCCACAAAAGACGAATGTTTCGCTCACAATTAGTAAAAGGAAGTTTCAGTTTAATATGAAGCCGAAACAGGGACAACATAATGCCTTCAGGTCAGTATGCTACCACTTCGTTCATTCTGTTGCAGTCTAGGACGGCGTATTTGTCTTAAATCTACACAAAATGTTACAGAACATGGTAGTTGTTCATGATTAAAATAAAATAGTATGTAAATTAATCTAAGTGTTAAATATATTCACACGATCGCCATCATGATGTGAAACGGCCTAGGAAGTCACACATCAGTGTGCACATAACATTTGCCACAAGTGTTTGTAAGTTTGACTTTTTACAGACCAGGTACTTTTACAAGACAAATAATCGAGTATCGTTTTTTTCATATTATGAAAGGAAGGAATTAAATGTAAGTAGTTTCATTCCTTGGGGATAGGGGTGCTTCTAAAAAGTCAGTGCCAATTGAACAGTCCTATGTTCCTGAACATTTGGACTTGCTGACCAAGACAGATCCTTGCAGCTGGGCATAAATCTCTCGGGACGGGGCAGGTTCTCCTCTCGCCGAGAGCTGCCCGCAGCACTCCGACCCCAGGGCCCCCAAGCCCTACAGCAGCGCCTTCTGGGGATACGGCTGTTGCTGCGGCGGCGGCTGGCTGCCAGGGGGTTGAGGCAGCGTGGAGGGTGGCAGGGCATAGTCTGGCAGCTGGGACACACCGGTCCCTACATTCTGGTACACAGTGAGGTCAGCGGCAGCAGGGGGAGGACTGAACACGGCGGCCTGGCTGGGATACGCATGTCCTTGCACAGAACTGGCCATGGCGCTGTGGAAGGAGAGACACTGGTTAGACGCATGCTGGGTTACAAGGCTGTTCACAAACAGACAGGAGGCCAGTCGCCAAGGTTCATTTATTTACTCAGTAATTATTAACTGCCTGTCATGGACAAACACTCTTGTTTTAGGCACTGGGATACTGTAAAGATACTCAATACAACGTGGAGGCAACGCTGAAGCAGAGACTTAAGACAGGAGGGAGGGAGCTATATCGATTATACATGAAAAGGGCATTTTTCAGGCAAAGAGAACAGCAAGTTCAGAGAAGCCTTTGAGGAGAAAGGTTACAGAGGGACTTGAAGCTCAGTGAGAAAAGGATAATTGAGATAGCGAAAGCATTGAGGCTGAAGATATCTAAAAGAAGAGTGGCACTGGCACCCGACAGGGAAGAGGATCACAAACTGGGCACTCTGTCCATCCCATTGCCTTCAGCCCCGACTGCAGACCGCTAGTCAAAGCGGAGGAGAATTAACTAGATGCGTGCTTTCCACACAGAGCATTTTCACCATGTGGTATCCTCTGCTTCATTTCCATTTTTATTTTTGAAAAGAAAGGAAAAATGATGCTTTGCTTTCGTGTGCCTATGAAGCCAGCACCTAGTATCTCAGTTGTTCCTGTCTTTGTTTTTTTTTTCAGTTGCGTCTGTCTTAAGCAGAACTATAAAGTGACGACCAGATCGGATTTCCGAGGATCAGCAGGGTGAGCAAAGGGGAGGGGTCTGAGACCAAGAGGACAAAGTGGCAGAGATGGGGTGCTGACCACATGACGCCTTACAGGCCACAGCAGAGCCCTGGCAGAGGAACAGCCAGGCTTGACCAGAAGAGTGACACGGGCTCTGCCTGGGATCAGGGGACTACTGAAATTGCACAGGTGAGTGCTGATGGCAACACAGATGAGAGGACAGAGTCCACTGCCAGATATATTCAGAAGGCAGAGCCATCAAAATTTCCTAATGGACAGAGCAGCCGGCAGAGGCACAGGCTGCAGGACAGGATCACCGGGAGTGGTGACAGGAGAATGACAGTGGGCTGGGGAGGGAGAATCAAAGGTGGTCCTGGACATGCCCAATGAGAAGCCCAGGAGGCATAAGAGTCAAGGATCGGGCAGCCAGCCACTCGAGTCTGGAGTCCCGGGCAAGGTGAAGAGTTTATCATCAACATATGGGTGGTGCCCTGAGCCTTGGGGCTGGAGCTCTGAGGGAAGGAGGGCAAACAAAAGAAGGCAGTCCATCCACGGAGCCCACGTCCTCAAAGCTGAGAAGATGAAGGCAACTGAAGAGAAGAGTTAGTTAGGAGGAAAAGAGAAAATGGTGATGGGCAAGGGAGGAGGAAATGGTCAGCTGTCAAAGGAGTGGGAGGACCACTGAGAACTGACCAATGGATCTGGCAATAAGGGAACCACCAGAACCCCTGAGAAGGGCACTTTTGGCAGGCTCGTGGAGATTAAAGCCCGGGGGCCTCACTTCTCTCATTTCCCTGAAAACACAGGACACAGTGTGCATCAGGTGTCTGTGCACACCCCCTCCCTTCCTGTGTCAGTGCCCACCTAAAGGCCCCCCACCTGTGCGCTGCTCCCATCTACAGGAGACCTCCTTCCAAACCACACCCACCACCTCTCTGCCGATTCTCAACCTAGTATTTGCTCTTCTGCCTGTAAGACACCAGGTTATCCATAAAGAGAAATACTAAGTCCTCCAACATTGACATTTTTTCCAACATTTCTAGTAAAAATGTTAAATATGCTACATAATAGATAACTGTTCCAAATTTTCAAAATTTGCTTATCTTATTTCTAAGCGTCTTTCCTCCAATGCTTTATTATTTATATATCAATTGTTGTTAAAGTCACTGCTCTAGAACAAATTAAGTCGATTCACTTTTACAAGTGAATTATACCAACTCCCGGGAGGCCTACGTGTGCGCTAAAAGACGTCCTCCATGTGCACGCCACGCCGTGTTCTGTGAGATGCAGAGCTGCATTCCTAAAAGGCCAACGTCATGTCATTCTTTGTGTCAATTAGGGCCACAATACTGCCAGGCGCTGTGGAGACTCAGTGCCCCGCCCTGGAGCCAGAAGGCCTGCTTGTGACGCTTAGCTAAGCGGTCGCTGGTCCTCTCTGGGGACAGGCTGTTATGAGGAGGAAGCCTGGCACTTGGCACACACTAAGCACCCATGGCATTGGCTGTAGCTGTGAGCATTAGAGCTGGCACTGTCCCTATCCCAAAGTGATGCTCTGCCATCCACACTGCTGCCCAAGGCAAAGACTTGCAGCCGGCAGAGCCTGTCCCTCACACCTCTGCTCTGCGCTCTTCCTCCCCACCTGCCTCCCCCATGCAATTGCCTGCTCCACTCTTTACTCTTTTCCCATTTCTATCACTGTAATTGCAGTTACTCACCATTTCTTGCCTAATACACATGCTCTCTTTGCTTCTGATCTAACTGCTACAAATCCATTCATCCTACTGCCTTTCAAAGCGCTCTAGGGGTATGGTTCCTCAACGTAATACCACCCTCAGACCCTCTATTCCTGTGCCCACCTCTCCCAGCAGTACCTTTAACCCCCTGGGAAGAGGGCACTGCTCACGACGGCCACCTGCACCCCCCCACACCTCTCTTCCGCACCTCCAGGGACGCCACGCCTCTGCTCAGAACAGAACGTCGTCCTACTCTTCTTCTCCAGGTTAAGAATCACGTAGCTTGGGAACATCTCCTGCAAAGCTGCCCTTGTCCCTGAAGTTCCCAAAGGACCAGTGCCTCCAGTGTAATTAATATCCTGTCATCATTACATATTTTTTTTGCATGTTTTCCCTTGCTAGCCAGTAAGCTCCTTGAGGCTAAGGAGCTAAATCATATTGTCTGCCAAGGGTCTTGCAGTATCTGGCACAGACCAAGTACGCAATAGACATGTGTTTACCAGCAGAAAACAGAAACCACACATAGGCACCTGAGCTACGGGCCTCACAGCACTTCACTGCTGCAGCCGCGAGACCCAGGCTTACAGAACTGCGCCCACACCACCTTCCCCAACCATCGACTGTCCCGGGTGGGAGAAGGCCAGGAGAGTGTTAACTCCAGAACCAAGACTATATATAAAAGAAAAAGAAACTGCCTCCTACATACGAATTTATGAAGACTAAAACCTATCCACCAAAAAACAAAAATAATCTTTGCTGACCCTGATCTGCAGCTAGAAAGTGAGCGCCACATGTGCGCTACCTCTGACAAGTGCGCTTCCGACCCACCCTCCTCCTTCCAACTACGTCACACTGCATCTGCTTTGCTGCGATTTCCTCATCGCCCCACCTAAAAAATAAGTGCACACACACTTTGCTATTATATACTTATAAATATGTTATATATATTTACATATTCATATATCTTATTAAAGTTGCTTCAAAGCCTTTTTGAAGCAAGGAATAAAGCAATACACCTCACTGGCCTAATGCAGCACCTGAAAGTTCCATCATTAAACGTAAAAGACTTACTTGCCCAACAGGTACTGAACTTCTACCAGGTGTGAGACTCCACGTTACACAGTGCAGACATAAAGGGGATCGAGACTCCATCCCAGTCCGAGAGCTATTATGGCTATACAAAAGGTAGACCGTTACTCAGCCATAAGAAGGATGGAGATCTGATCCATACAACAACTTGGATGAATCCTGAAGACATCATGTTGAGTGAAATAAGCCAGGCACATAGAGGAAAAAATATTGGATGATTCCACTTACATGAAATATCCACAATAGGCAAATTCATAGACAGAAAGAAGATTAGAAGTTACCATGGGCTGGGGGATGGGATGGGGAGTTACTGCCAAATGGGTGCAGAGTTACTGTGAGGGGGGATGGAAAAGTTCTGATGATAGGAGGTAGTGATGGCTACACAACCCTGTGAATATAATTAATGCTATTGAATTGCACACTCAGATATGGTTATAAAGGGAAATTTTATGGTCTATATATGATATCACTATGAAGTTTCATGACAGAGAGACAGTTTAGTGGGGATGCCAACAGATGAAGAGGCTGCTACACAACAGGACGCAGCAAGCAGAGCAAACACAAGGCTCTCTAACGCATGAAGGGGGACTGGGGGAGAGTTGGGGGGCCCCACCAGGTGCAAAAGAATAGTCAGGACCTGGGCAGGCAAAGAGGGCTGAACCTTCCAAGGAAACATGCTCCAAAAGCACATGCTGACACAAGCACGTACTTTGTGAGAGGTGGCTCCACACCCACTCAGTGAAGAGGGCACAGACCAGGGCACAGCAGCCCCACAGCATGGCACAGGCCTGGCTCCAGCTGCCCTTATCTGCAAGGGTGACTCCGAGGCCTGCACCTTGAGAACAGGTCCCAGTGTCCCCGGGAACAAGGTGGCCGGGAACAGTAGGTGACATGAAAACAAGACGAGCAGGGGTGAGGGCTTCTGACTGACACAACTCACAAACTGGCTGACTCCCCACAAGTCCCACATCTACCATCTACAGTGACCATGAGTCTTCTGAGAACTGTGATTCCCTGTGTGCTGCTCATTTTGCCAGATTTCAACTTCAAAAAAAGTCCTGGGACAGAGAGAGTGACGCTGAAGCTGCTCCTGAGCCAGGTATCCTCTGAGGGAAGGGCTTCAGTAAGACCCTCCGTCACCTACCTTCCCAAAGTCACTTCAGAGTCCAGAAACAACAGAATACAGCCTGACTGTGCTGGTTTGAAAGGAAGTATGCCCCCTAAGAAAAGCCATGTTCTAATATAAATCCCATTTCATAAACGTAGAATAATCTATTCAATACTGTATATTTGAAACTGTGATGAGATCATCTCCCTGGATGATGTGATTTAGTCAAGAGCGGTTGTTAAACTGGATTAGGGGATGACATGTCTCCACCCATTTGAGTGGGTCTTGATTAGTTTCTGAAGTCCTATAAAAGAGGAAACATTTTGGAGAAAGAGATTCAGAGAGAGAGAGAGCAGAACGACATAGCCACGAAAAGCAGAGACAACCAGCCAGTGACCTTTGGAGATGAAGAAGGAAAATGCCTCCCGAGGAGCTTCATGAAACAGGAAGCCGGGAGAGTAAGCTAGCAGATGATGCCATGTTCACCATGTTCCCTTCCAGCTGAGAGAGAAGTCCTAACTGTGTTCGCCATGTGCCTTCTCACTTGAGAAAGAAACCCTGAACTTCATCGGCCTTCTTGAACCAAGGTATCTTTCCCTGAATGTCTTTGATTGGACATTTCTATAGACTTGTTGTAATTGGGACATTTTCTTGGCCTTAGAACTGTAAACTCGCAACTCATTAAATTCTCCCTTTTAAAAGCCATTCTGTTTCTGGTATATTGCATTCCGGCAGCTAGCAAACTAGAACACTGACTGTCCCCAAGCACCTCTGGAAGGTGGCTCTTTGAGGATGTAAGCAGGAACCGCGGAGAAGCGGTCCTGGGCAATGCCAGCCCTGATGGAAAGCTTATGAGAAATGGTGCCTGTGACGCCCAGAAACTTCTGGACAAGTTAGGCTATCACAGAGTCTAGAACAGGTGCTGCCTAAACTCTCAAAAGCCTTGGCTTCATTTGCTTCATAGGAAAGACTTCAGCTTAGATTCCCACCGAAGCAAAAAATACATTTATATAATTAACAAGCACTATGTGATAGGGAGTGCTCAACTAAATGAGGGAAAACTGGGGCCTGTCCTCACATATTCAACCACCTGCCTTGGGATCCATAGGGAGAGACAGCTGCTTGGACCTTTCCTGTTTCTAATGGTCTACCTTGGTGTACTGTATACTAAATTCCCAGGTAGGGCAAAAATGAGGAAATGTTTGTCTTTGAGATATTCTAAAACAATAATTAAAAATTTTATACTTTATATGAAATTTGTGGGAAAATGATAATTATAGTTCTCAAATTTATGTTTCATTAAGGTCCTTATCAAATATCATCACAGATTCAAATAAAAACAAAAACAAAAGAACGTATGACAGGAATTTTGAAAGTTTTAAAAACCCGAGCTGAAATGGCCTGGAGGGTTCAGGAGGAGCGATGCAAACCTGGCGTGGTGCCCTCAAGTGCCCACGGGCCCTGGGGCCTCCACCATCCCCTCACCACACTGGGGCCGACCCCTGCCAATGGTGGCACCTCTACCGCAACTCTCCCACCCAGTGTGTTGGGCACTGCGGGGTCTGAAGGGCACTGCCTCTAAACTCATCTGATTACTTGGGGTAGGAGGCCTGGGCCTGTTGGCTGGGAAGGGCTGGGCTAGCCGACGGAGGCAGCTGCTCTGCGGGAAGGCTGTAGCTCTGCAGGTGGCTCATCTGGCTGCCGCCTGCTACCAAGTAAGCCCCGCTCGGAGGCGGTGGGTACACCTGCGAGGAGACACACAGGAGAAAGGGAACAGGTTGTTTTCTTTACAATCCAATCATAATACATTTTTAATAGGCATACCAAACTTACTTTAGAAGCATTAAACCGCAAAACGAAAAATTACATGTCTAGAATTTTGAGTTTTTAAAAAATTACTTCTCCCAACAGGCATCTTACAAAGCACTTTTCAGGGGAGTGGGCTTCCGACAGTTTTTGTTCTTAGGTAAACATTAGCTAAACTCATGTTTATCTCCATACAGAGGTAGTAAAGAAACTTATCTTGAAATTTTGTACTAATATGATCTCCTTTCCATGTTGATATTTTAAGCACCTGTCTAAAAGGAATCCCAAAGGATGTTTAGGAAGTAATATTAATTCATCATTTTATGCCAATAGACTTCATTTACAAATGGACACAATTTACATTTTCTAAAGTGCAGTTTACTGAACTTTTGGCAACCTAACGTCCTGTAGCCCGTCTCAGCACCCAGGCTAAAAGCTTCAGGCTGTGTGGCCAGGCAGCCTCTGCTCCCACCACCAGCTGTGGCAGTACAGAAAGCAGGTACAGATAACATATAAGCAAATGCGTGCAGCTACATTTGGTTCCAAAGACGTTATTTACAAAAAGAGGTAGCAGGCTGGATTTCTTAAAAATTCTGAAGAGTCTTACCCTTCCAAAACCTCAAACACACATAACGTTCTCATGTTTGTGGGGTTTGTCAGAGCCTTCCGTTTCCCATCTTGAAGAGATGGGGTGAGACCGTGGCAGTGGCTGACAGCTGCATGGCCACTGGGGAGCAAGGACAAGCGCCTGGCCTGGTGCTTCTGCTACACCGCCACTGATGCCCTTCGGAGTCCACAGCTGCCCTCTCACTGCCCCTGGTCGTACTTTGCAAGTTGGACATGAAGGTTTTTCTGCTCAAGTCAGTATCAAGGCCCTGGAGCAGGCATTCCCCGGCCCCCAGCTCTGGGAAGGGACCGTCAGAGCAGAAGCCTGAACAATGGCTGTGCCTACTTTCATGGGCGAAGCCATGATGGCTAACGGCTCCCTATGCCCAGAAACGCTGAGCTTGTGGTGGACAGGGGAAAAGGGTGCCATGTCACACGTGGAAAGGACAGAAAAAATCCCTCCAGATTAAAGGAGCTTCCTATAAAACTCCAAACCGTTGAGACTCAGAAGGATTCAGTAATCAGAAATTCTACTCAGACAAAAACTGCAGTTCTTAATCAGATAATTATTTATGAAGCTTCTGAAATATAGAGATTTTTGCGCCTCACCCCTGAAGATGGGGTGGCAAAGCATCTGTATTTAAAAAAAAGAAAAATAAGGCTTAATGGGTGACTCCAATATGATTGTGCCCATATAAAAGCAATAAAAAAAGAACTATGGGTAAAAGTAGTTTATTCTACACTCTATTTTCAAATAGAAAATCTTTTCAATTTTATTTTCATTCTAAGCATTACTTTTAGAAGGTTTCATGTTTTAGAAAAAGTTATTCCAAATAATCTCAAATGTATTTGAGAATTTGAAAGGATACACTTGAGTAATTAGAAGCTTACCTGAGAAGCAGAAACGCCAGGTGGCTGCATGTAATACTGCGGGTTCTGTAACTTTGCATACATGGAGTACACGGGGTCTTCATTTATTAACTTGGTGTACAATGAAAGTGCCTCCATCACTTTCACATTCAGCTCTGAGAGTTCTGAATGTTTTCTGAAACATTACAGACCAAAGTGAAATAGCTGTTTAAGTGATGCAATGTTCTAAATAATAACACATATTCAAATATCAAAAATTGCAAAATGTGGTAACAAAATATTAAAAATATAACTTTGTGACAGAAAATACCCTGTATTTTAGCCCTGAGACCACCAAAGTTCTTTATGTGTTGGGGCGACCCCAGCTTGCTGTACTGACTGTGCTGTCAACTGCGCCGTGAACTATCCAGGCCCCCTTGCGGCCCCTACAGCACAGCTTTCACAAAGATGGTAACAGTGGTGAGCCCACAATCCCGAAAAGACCAATAAAGTGAGGGTCAACTAAATCGTCACTAAAAAAAAGCACAGATGAATCTAAATTCACGTACCTAATGAAAACAAGTGAACCAGAATTGGTTCCCTTGGTACATCTTTGAAAAAAAAACAAAAACAAGGCCCATGGAGCCCACCACACAGGTGAGAGACCCTCAGGGAAGGAGGCATGCAGCACATGTTCCTTACCTATCGATATCTTCCAGCTTCTCATCAATGAGAGGTCCCATCTGGTGACACATTGCTAAGAGGACAGGATTGGAAGAAATGTAAGAAAATGCAGCATAAGAGAGCACACCTCTGACACAGACTCATAATTTAGGGAATAAAGGATTTAACATGGAGTAATAAAAGTTAGGTTAATTAACCTTAATCCACAGAACTCAAGACTGTGTTTCTTAAAGTAAGAAATATTTATTTAAAATATTCAGTAAAATATTTAATTTGGATAGAAAACTAGACTTCAAATTCTACAAAGGCTTAAACCGCATATAAAAGAGAGACAGGGCCAAGAATAAGTGAGAAATATAACTTGTTTTTATATTATTCTCAATTTTACTAAATGTAAAGCAACTCTTCATTGCCACGGTCATGGGAGCAAGGCCGACCTTCAAGCTGGAGGAGCGCTGGCAGCTCTGGCTGGTCATCACTAGGGTCTGCGCTCTGCAACATCTGTAGCAACTGGTCCATCTTATCCTACAGGAACACAGCAGGTAATTAAAAAAGAAACACGCTTTCTGCAAGGAGGTTCTCATGGGGAATGAGCGTGGGCCATGGTACTGCACTGAGATTCCTAGCTGTGGAGACTCTGATTGCGTTTTCAGGCACTTGACATCCCTGTGTTTGCCTCCACAGCTCCTGAAGCCAGAGCCTGGAAACTCTCCCTACTTACTCTGAAACTGCCACTGGGGATTCTCTGCAACAAACCTACAACACATGTACTCTCATCTCCCAGGCCCAGGGCCCACTACTGATTTCTGGGTGGCACTAAACATGGAGCGGCTGGCTGGTCACACTGGCTACACCAGCCGTCAAGGTGGCAGCGCTCATGACTGACCACTCAGCTACAATCTCATCCCCCGTGGGACCACCACAGCTGTTTAGTAAGGTAAGGCCCAGCTACAGTACAGGTATTCTCCTACATTTTCTTTCTGCCAACGTTTCAGTTTGTCATAAAGGCCAGAAAGAGACTGTGGTTTCTCTTTTCTGCTATGTGGGAAAGGCTGGAAGGCATCGCAAACCAATGCCTCAGAACCATTTCTGAGAATCCTTTGCCATAAGGGCCAATGGAACCAATGAAGTCATCACGTCTTACATATTTATGCATATGTTTCTAAAAATCAAAATACAGATCTAATTTACCAAAGATTGCTACTAAAATAACTACAAACTTTCCCCATGCATGGCTTCTAAGTGATTATACTGTTAAACACAAGTATGTAGGATAAATAGTTTAAAACCTACCAATTCTAAGCAAGTAGTTATTTAAAACAAAAACAAAACTGTACTCTGTATAGAAGGAAAGTAGTTTGAGATGAGTTAATCACCAGTGAAAGTGACACACGTGTATCAAAAAGCCCTTCCGAAGTCAGAAGAGGCCTACACATTGAGATGGACACTGTTTCATAATATAAAAGATGCTCAATTTTCATTTTAAATGTGTTCTAATAAATGAACGCATATGAGAGAAAAAACTGTGTCTTAAAAAAAATTATGGCAAAATGAGACAGAGTCAATTAAGCTTGGGTCCCTTTGTTCCAATTGTTTGCAAAGTACTGGACCCTGTCTGAATGGTTCACAGTAGAGGTTGGGCTTTAGGGCTGACCACTTAGAACCGGTGTATTTCTGTAATGCAATTGGCAACACAGTTTTCCGGGGCCCACATGGATGCCTTGACCCTTTGTGCAGTCTTTTTGAATCTGTTTCTCCAAAATAATGGACGTCAAACTTGGGGTCCCATCGTCCCTTAAAGAATGCTATAAACCTATAAAACCCGTATATGTGTTAAAGACAACTTTTCATATTTTCCATGTTTAAAAGTTTATAAAGGACATAATTTCCAGAACATTTTTAAATGCTGAAATTTTAAAATAAAACTGCCATTTACACAAATTCTTTTAAGAATATCCAACGAAGTTAAAACACAACAGCAATATTCACCCACCATTAACACTTAAAAATCACAATGAGAACCTTTGTCAGGAATTTCAAATTACTCACTCTTTCTCCTTGAATTCAATTTCCATTTGTCTTTTCCTAAAAAATTTTATCTTAATATAATATCCCTCAAAGTCTTCTTATCAAATTTCTTTGTAATAAAAATATGTATACAAATTGATGATAATAATAAGTGTTACAAAAATTCTTCTGGATGAATTTATCATTACTATTAGCATATAATGGGTCAAAATAACATAATTATATATCAAATTTGAAAAAGAAAACAAGCCAGAGATCAATATTAACTCATTTCCTAATTTTTGTTTTATTGAGGAAAATAATAAGAAATTTTATTCATATAAATAAGTAAATGAGGTTTGTTATGGAAATACCATTCAGTTCTTCAACTATCTTCTGAGTTTTAGGCCAGAAAACACAATGACCTGTCATAAAAAATTACTTTTAGTGACCTACTAGCTGACAATTCATTTGGTCCTGCTAGTTTGCTGACAGCAAAAGTACACAGCCCCTGAGTACTGCCGGTCATTAGAGTCACTGCTCTCTTAACTCAAACACCAACACTTGGAATTGTCCATGGAGACTTCCATACTCCCTGGGAATGGGTCCAGGCAAGGTTAAGGGTGGACGAGGAGCAACCTTTCTTCTGGAAAGTGGGAGAGTTCTCGGCAGATCAATTTTAGGAAAAAGTATTTACGAAAACTGAGGCTCTGAATAGATCCTCCCAAGATGACCCACACAGCAAGCAGAGGGAGCAAACTTCTGTGAGGCTCGGACGGTGGCTCTGCGGCCACTCGGCTCCCCCACTACAGGGCGGAAGCAGCCACAGATAGTAAGCAGGCTGCTTCCAAGAAAACTTTTCTTTGCAAAAACAGGAAACCAGACAGAATATGGCCTGCAGTTCATTTGCAGACTTGATTGATATAATGTAACAGTGGTTTGTTGGCCCCATACTCTAGTACTGTGCCAGTAAATTGACTCAGTGCTGTTATATTAATACTGTTACTCAAAAAGGCAGTAATGGGGGAGCTAAGGGAGAAAAAGAAACCACAAACATGCTTACAGGTGGAACAGTGGCCAGCTCTAATCTTCTTTCACTTGTTATTATAGATAGTATCAGAAATGTCTAGAAAGTTGAAATTAATGGGATGGATTAATTCAAGAAAAATCCAAGTATGAGCTCCTAATAATTCAAGTTTGGGAAATACTGTCTGGTTCCAAAATATACGGTTTGAGCTATCACCAAAGTGACATTGTTTTTCAAACACAATCACGAAAAATGTACTGTTATTTCACATGTGGCAACGGCATATGGAAATATTTAACATAAAATTAGCATAAGCTTTTCCCTAAATATAAGAATGTGTTCAATCCAAGGAGAAACCAAAAATCATTTCTAATGATATCCAACACATTAACACTGCTTTTTAAGAAATGGTTTGTATAAAAATAATTGAGTGACAATTTGATTTCTAGAGGCGGTAAACTGGCTTTATTCATTCAACAGCTTGACAGTGAGGTATGTCTTCCTAAGTGATGTACAAACAAGTTTATTATCCAACGTTGAGCACAGGAGAACATAGGCGCTCCCATATAACAGTGATGGGAGCAAAAAAATTCCATTGTTGTGAACACCTTAGAAGTACTTCTTAATAAAAAAAAAAAAATACAGAGATCCTCAGTTATTCTGATCCGTTTTATTCCTAGATGGCAACTCTCAAGATACACAGAGACAGATGGTCAAAAAATTCTTACTACAATACTGTCTGTAATTGCAAAAATCCTGTCAACAAATAACTAAATTATGATGATCCATTCAGTGGATGTTTAACAGGAGCTTAAAAGAATGAGGTAGAGCTAAATGTACTAACATGGAAAGTAGAATGGGACCAGAGAGAACGCTTCAAGAACAATCTTTTGCTTGTAGTTCAAACTACAGATGTTTTTGTTCTTTAAATCTTGAGCTCTTAGCAAGCACTAAGCTAGCACAGCACTGCTCACCCTTTGAGCTTTTGTAACAACAAAAACAAAAATAAATGCATTTCATGTAACCATTTTTTTTTAAAGTGGACAAGACAAAGCAATTAGACTTCAACACAAAGTAACAGCTGCTGCCCCCAGGAAGCACTTACTTCATCAATAAAGGCTGGTTCTGGCTCAGGCTCAAGGGTTTCCACCTGAACATCCTCACTGAATTGTACTGTCTTCTTCTCTGTTTTAACTGTGAAATACACAAGTATTTACCATTTCCTCAAAACAAATTTAAAATTCAATTTTAAAAACTTTAATTCCTAAGAGAGAATTTGGGTTTTTCTTATATTCTTATTAAGTTAAGAGACTCAATTTTGGAAAAATCTAAATTACAGATTTAGGCAATAATGACAGCATTAGTTTATGAAATCCTGTGGAGATTTCTTAATTTTTTATTCTAAAAACTACATTTTTCACAAAATATACTTCTATAAAAATAAGTTACATTCCTGAAACAAAAATTTATCACCTACCACATATCAGAGTTTAGTACACTGGTGGACAAAAAACAAATTTCACAAAGGCACAAATGAACCTGCAACATAATATAAACCCTCTTTTTAAACTACCAGTCCTTTCAAAGAAAAATTTTGTTTTGTAGAAAAACTATGCCGTTTTACATAGTGAACTGGAAAACGAGCTATGTGTCCCTCTGCTTCCCCACTCAGAGACTTTTTCCTAAGAGGACAACACCCAGGCCAGTGGAAAACTTGGAAACAGCCTTGGCAGGGATCTGAATTTCCCACTAAATCCATCTATATTTTCTGGTGATGCTACACTTTGCAATGAAAGAGGATCAGGGGCTCATGGACCGAGGGATCAGCCAAGATAGCAGCTTAGCAATGTGCGCATTTTAGTTCGTCCTCCAGAACAACTACTAAATAACGAGAAACAGTACAGAACAGCTCCTGGGGTCACGTCAGTGACCGGACACACAGCGTAGCCCAGTCTGGACCAGCTGTACTGGCTGCGAGCCTCCCCAGAACCGTGAGTTCCCCAGGCCGGGGTGTCCAGTGCCCCTACCCCAGAGGCTGCTTCCCAGAGGGGAAAGGAAAGAGACTTTACCAGCAGCAGGGGCTGAGCCCAACCAAACCCAACTGCAGAATAAACTAACACTGACAACTAAAAATAGGCCCCCAGCTCAGGTGAACCTGGTCAAAGCAGAGGTTGCTCATTTTTACCCCAGTTCCAAGGGGCAGGGCTGACAAAAAAAAGAAAAAAGAAAAGAAACAGAGGTCTTTGTAGCTGTATTTCTACAAAGGCTTGAATGCCTTTGGATACAGTGGCAGGACTTTTCAGGCTGCAACTGCCCCAGGCATAAGCAGAAACAAGCTTGTGTGAGGGCTTGTCTGGAGCCTGTGCCTTCCCCAGGGGAAGGGTGAAGCCCAACTCAGGTGGAATCCCTCCCTCAAGGAATTCAGACACCAGAATTTGGTAATTTGAAGCCATTAAAACCAGTCTACAACCTCTCCTCTGTCTCCACCACACCCCAGCAGGGAGAGTCTGCCAAAGTCAAAGGTACTGCATCATCTTATGCTGGTGGAACCTGCAGGCAGACAAGCACCACATACTGGGCAGGATAAGAAAAACAGAGCCTAGAGACTTCATAGGAAAGTCTTCAAACGGCTGGGTCTCACCCTCAGGGAAAACCGACGCAGGTGACTCTGTCCTCCTCATAGGAGGCCAGTTTGGTCTGGGAAAACCCAGCTGGGATCTATAATACCTAAGAAGACCCTCCTAAGGGGGGGGGGAGAAGGCGGGGAGGAAGGCACCATACAAGCAGGGAAAGAAACAAGAATACAAGAAGTGAAAAATTCTCCTCTGTTAAACAAAACCTAAGCTAAAAGTTCACAAAAAGCTGAACTCAATGTCAAAGAACAGACAGATAACAAATTCATCCAGCTAGAAAACTCTACATGAAAGAAGTGAAAGCAATCTCCAGAATAAACTAATTAAGGTAATTAAATGCCTAGACACCAGCAAAAAAATAACAAATCACACTAGGAAAATTGAAGATATGGCCCAGTCAAAGGAACAAACCAACAATTCAAATGATATAGGAGCTGAAACAATTAATCCAGACTATACGAACAGACATGGAAAACCTCATCAAAAACCAAATCAATGAATTGAGGGAGGATATAAAGAAGGCAAGTAATGAACAAAAAGAAGAGATCGAAAGTCTGAAAAAACAAATCACAGAACGTATGGGAATGAAAGGCACAGTAGAAGAGATGAAAAAAACAATGGAAACCTACAATGGTAGATTTCGAGATGCAGAAGATAGGATTAGTGAACTGAAAGATGGAACATCTGAAATCCAACAAGAAACAGAAACTATAGGGAAAAAAATGGAAAAATATGAGGTGGGACTCAGGGAATTGAATGACAATATGAAGCGCACGAATATACGCATTGTGGGGGTCCCAGAAGAAGAAGAGAAGGGAAAAGGAGGAGAAAAATTAATGGAGGAAATTATCACTGAAAATTTCCCAACTCTTATGAAAGACTTAAAATTACAGATCCAAAAAGTGCAGCGTACCCCAAAGAGAATAGGTCCAAATAAAGATGTACTCCAAGACACTTACTAATCAGAATGTCAGAGGTCAAAGAGAAAGAGAGAATCCTGAAAGCAGCAAGAGAAAAGCAATCCATCACATACAAGAGAAGCCCAATAAGACTATACATAGATTTCTCAGCAGAAACCATGGAGGCAAGAAGACAGTGGGATGATATATTTAAATTACTAAAAGAGAAAAACTGTCAACCAAGAATTCTATATCCAGCAAAATTGTCCTTCAAAACTGAGGGAGAAATTAAAACATTTTCAGACAAAAAAATCACTGAGAGAATTTGTGACCAAGAGACCAGCTCTGCAAAGGGAGCACTAAAAACAGATAAGACAGAAGAGAGAGGTATGGAGAAGAATGTAGAAAGGAAGACTATAAGTAAAGGTAAAAAGAAGAAAAATTAGATATGACATATAAAATCCAAAAGGCAAAATGATAGAAGAAAGTACTACCTGTACAGTAATAACACTAAATGTTAATGGATTAAACTCCCCAATCAAAAGACATAAACTGGCAGAATGGATTAAAAAACAGGACCCATCTATATGCTGTCCACAGGAAACACATCTTAGACCCAAAGATAAACATAGGTTGAAAGTGAAAGGTTGGGAAGAGATAGTTCATGCAAATAAAAATCAGAAAAGAGGAGGAGTAGCTATACTAATATCCAACAAATTAGACTTCAAATGTAAAACAGTTAAAAGAGACAAAGAAGGATACTATGTATTAATAAAAGGAACAATTCAGCACGAAGACATAACAATCATAAATATTTATGCGACCGAGCCAGAATGTTCCAAAATACATGCGTCCACTATCACCACTGTTATTCAACATTGTGTTGGAAGTTCTAGCCACAGCAATTAGACAAGAAAAAGAAACACAAGGCCTCAAAATTGGAAAAGAAGAAGTAAAACTCTGTTTGCAGATGATATGATACTATCTGTCGAAAAATCCACAGCAAAACTACTAGAGCTGATAAATGAGTACAGTAAAGTGGCAGGTTATAAGATCAACACTCAAAAATCTGTAGCGTTTCTATACACTAGTAATGAACAATCTGAGGGGGGAATCAAGAAACGAATTCCATTTACAATTGCAACCAAAAGAATAAAATATTTAGGAATAAATTTAACTAAAGAGACAAAAGACTATACAAAGAAAACTACAAGAAATTGTTAAAAGAAATCACAGAAGACCTAAATAGATGGAAGGGCATATCATCTTCATGGATTGGAAGACTAAATATAGTTAAGATGTCAATTCTACCTAAATTGATTTATAGATTCAATGCAATACCAATAAAAATCCCAACAACTTACTTTTCAGAAACAGAAAAACCAATAACCAGATTTATCTGGAAGGGCAGGGTGCCCCGAATAGCTAAAAGTATCCTGAGAAAAAAAAATGAAGTCGACATATCAGATAAAGGTCTAGTACCCAGAATTTATAAAGAGAATGATCAACTCAACAACAAAAAGACAACCAATCCAATTACAAAATGGGAAAAAGACTTGAACAGACACTTCTCAGAAGAGGAAATACAAATGGCCAAAAGGCACATGAAGAGATGCTCAGCTTCCCCGGCCATTAGAGAAATGCAAATCAAAACCACAATGAGCTATCTCACACCCACCAGAATGGCCATTATCAACAAAACAGAAAATGACAAGTGCTGGAGAGGATGTGGAGAACGAGGCACATTTATCCACTGTTGGTGGGAATGTCAAATGGTGCAACCGCTGTGGAAGGCAGTTTGGTGGTTGCTCAAAAAGCTGAATATATAATTGCCATATGACCCAGCAATACCACTGCTAGGTATCTACTCAAAGGACATAAGGGCAAGAACATAAATGGACATTTGAACACCAATGTTTATAGCAGCATTATTTACAATTGCAAAGAGATGGAAACAGCCAAAATGTCCATCAACAGAAGAGTGGCTAAACAAACTGTGGTGTATACGTATGATGAAATATTATGCAGCTGTAAGACAGAATAAAGTTATGAAGTATGTAACAACATGGATGGACCTTGAGGACATTACACTGAGTGAGATTAGCCAAAAACAAAAGGACAAATACTGTATGGTCTCACTGATATGAACTGACATTAGTGAATAAACTTAGAATATT
>PVIY010031990.1:0-29396 GCA_004026745.1 Myrmecophaga tridactyla
AAACAATGTCCCAGCCATTACCTCGGTCATAGCTTTAGTCAGATAAATTTTGAATCACCTTTCATGCAAATTTAGATTTGGGTCCATAGTATTGCTCCTAGAGTATGATTTTTTTTAACATGGGCAGGCACTGGGGATCAAACCTGGGTCCTCTGGCATGACAGGCAAGCGTTCTTGCCTGCTAAGCCACAGTGGCCCGCCCTAGAGTATTATTTTTGTAAGAATTCAATGTGAAAGTTCCTATAAATGTGCTAGGCTCAAGAAATGTTACATAAAGGAATTAATTAGTTCAATGGATGGGGAAGTGCTAGAAGGTTAGAGCTGTGCAAGTCAGCAGAATCTATGAGCAGAAAGAGTGATAAAGCTGGATACACTTGGTTCAACCTGCTGTCTTGGGAACAGGGAGTGAGCAGGAGCCATTTCCATTGTCTCTGGACCAGTGACCCAAAGGGAAATGATGGCTCAGGGGTGAAGCAACAAGGAAATGTGTTAATGAGGGACACAGAGAGAAATGCGCTAATGAGGGACAGAGGGAAAAGCAGGAATGAGCAGCTGTAGGAAAGCTGTAAATAACGCATCTGTTGCTGTCCCTTATCCTGTGCAGTGCTGGGTAGCTGGGATATTGTTTTATCTTTGGGGTCCTAAATCTGGCTGGGGGACAGGTAATTGACTTCTTCTTACCTGTCTGTTCTGGGGACAAGGCTACAGGCTCCATTACCAGCTACCCAGGAAGGAATTCAGACTTTCACACAGACCATCTCAGAGCTGTCCAGGTGAGTTGGAAAGTAAGGTAGAGGCTGCAGGAAAGTGTCAGGGACTACACATGCCAAGGATTTTTACCGAACGTCATCTAAGGTCAATGCAGCACAGCCCAGAGACAAAATATCACCCAGCTAGTTTCCTTCTTTGAATAAAGAAACTAAAGCACTTATTCACCATGTACTTAAAATTATTTCTGTATGATGAACAGATATTCGTAAACCTCTGTGAAAACATGCAATGCCATTATAGTCTTTGCTTCCTTGGGTTTTATAATAGATTGGAGAAGTTAAGTACAATAAATAAGTGCATGTGACATAATGTTCTCAGGGATACAACAAAATAAGAAAGATACTATCATAATAAGTTTTGACATGTGAAGATATTTATAGGGAATGGTCTTGAAATTCCTTTGCATATTGTATGAGGTACAAAACTAGGACTCTATGTCAACATTGGATTGTCGAAAAATAGATGAAAGCACAAAGTACAGAAATTAATTTTCTGAATGAATCGTAGATTATAGCATGTCTACTAGACTAGCAATGCCCATTTATGTTAAAATTCGTCACATTCTTTATCACTTTCTTCCTAGCTACATCAGCCACATAGAACCAGAAAACCACACTCAAGTTTCCGAATTTCTTCTTCTGGGGTTCTCAGAGGAGCCAGAACTGCAGGCCCTCCTCTTTGGACTCTTCCTGTCCATGTACCTGGTCACTCTCGTTGGGAACCTGCTCATCATCCTGGCCACCATCTGTGACTCCCATCTCCACACGCCCATGTACTCCTTCCTCTCAAATCTGTCATTTTCTGACATGTGTTTTATCTCCACCACGATCCCAAAGATGCTGGTGAATCTTCAGACACAGAGCAAAGTCATTTCCTATGCAGGATGCCTCACTCAGATGTCTTTTTCCTTACTCTTTGCTGGGTTGGAGAATTTCCTCCTGACCGTGATGGCCTATGACCGCTTCGTGGCCATCTGTCACCCCCTGCATTACATGGTCACTATGAACCCCCGGCTCTGTGCCCTGCTGGTTCTAGGGTCCTGGATCATAAGTGCCCTGAATTCCTTGATACAATGCTCAGTGGTATTGCAGCTCTTCTTTTGTATGCATTTGGAAATCCCCCACTTTTTTTGTGAACTTTATCAGATGGTCCATCTTGCCTGTTCTGACAATTTCATCAGTTACTTACTGATGTATCTTGCAGCTGGGCTGCTGGGTGTGGTTTCTCTGGCCGGGATCCTTTTCTCTTACTCTAATATTGTTTCCTCCATACGTGCAATCTCGTCATCTCAGGGGAAATACTAAGCATTTTCCACCTATGCATCTCACCTCTCAGTGGTCTCTTTATTTTACTGTGAATGCATGGTGGTGTAGTTTAGTCCTGCTGGTTCACAGAACACGCATTCAAACGCACCAGCCTCAGTGATGTACACTGTGGTCACTCCCATGCTGAACCCCTTTATCTACAGTCTGAGGAATAAAGATATAAAAGCAGTTCTGAAAAATTTCTTAGGAAGGAAATGTTAAAAGCATCGTTAGTGCTGGGACTGCGATATGCTTGTGATATCAGGGCTCAAAAACAGATTTAGAAGTCTGATTTATTTATCAAAGCACAGAAATAGGAAGTGCCTTTTTTATTTTTTTCAAAGCGTTTCATCAATATGTTTGATTTGAAAACAAAATTGATCCACAGTTTTCTCTTTGTCCACTTTCCCACTTCTCCAATGAGAAACAGCTTGGAAATTCTAATGTATCACAAGAAGTATGGATTTCGTGAAGAAATATTTCCCCTCAACTAACATTTATTATCAGAAGTGTTTATTTCTTTTGTTTTACTAAAGGTGGTGACTTGTCCTGGCCCTGTGGAAAAGTACACATAGCACCTAAGACTATTTATGGAATTGTTATGTAAATGAAAGTCTGGCAGTGCAGAATATCAGTTTTGTGTCCGTCATCCCACTCTATGTCTGTAGTTTAAAATACATTTCTACTAATGCCAATATTAATGTGTTTGTGCTGCTTATACTAGGCCATCTGGTTTTAGTGTCCTTATTAGGATCCCGTGCTCTTATTATTCTCATTGTCCAAAGTGCATTGATGTTCATTTTCACAGAACACTAAGGCAAAAATTGTTAACCAAAGGCTCATCTTTGAACTAGAGTTTGCTAGAAGACACATTGGTGTATAATTTACATGATATGGCCATAACATCACAGAGGATCTAAATATAGAGGAGGAAAATTTTCAATTGTGCAGTGTGTAACCACAGAGAAATTTTCTGTTGATGATATAAGTGCATTCATGAGGAATGGAATCCTCGTGCTAATATATAAGAGGATATAAGGGGGCATCTGCATTGGAGTTCGGGAAAGTGTCATGTATCATGTATTATTTACTGGTTTATATGTTTTTTTCAGTTTGAATGCTTCCAATGACACCAGAAAACATGATTCTATTCCATAAACCAAGTATCTGCCATCTTCCTGCATATTGTGAAAACACTAAAGGAAGGTGAAAGAACAAACTGTATTTGTTCTATCATCCCTTTATCTCACTTATCATCAAGATTTTCTTCAATCCTGTGGTCAGTTGTATGTCCTTTTATACTCTCCTAAGTGTCTGGAGGGGAATCTTATTTGTATTCACATTTAAGTACAATTAACTGAAGTAAAACTTAACAACAGGTGATCATCAGTGCTGACATCAAATGTCTGAAGGAATTCAAAAATTGGAATCAGCAGGCTATATGAATATTTCCATGTCTGGCTAATATGTGTCATTTAGCCATTGATGCATAAAAAGTCAACAAAAGTACATGACTTCAGATCATGGTTTTATTTTCCATAGGACACCATTGTTTGGAGTTCCTTTGACCTCATTTGGCTCCTCATGAGTCTGTTGTCTGTTGTGATTGGCTGGGGCTGTTTTGATCTTCTTGGTTAAGCTCTCTCACCATTGGAGGACTGATGACCTGCAGACTGGGCTGTGATGACCTTAACTAGAACAACTTGCCTCTCCTCCACATGTCCTCTGATTCTCCAGTGAGCAAGCTTGGACTTGATCAAATGGCTGAGCAGGATTGCAAGAGAGAGCATCAGAACCACACTGAGACCTCTTTAAGTACATTGTCAATTCTGCCATACTCTATTGGCCAAAGCAAATGAAACATCAATTCCTGCCCTGATTCAAAATGGGGAAAGAGACTCCATCATTTAATTGGTGGAGCTTAATGGTAATATTGCGAAGATATGAATACAGAGAAAGATGGAGGACTAGTGACATTCCTGCAATCTATCTACCAAACTATAACTTCCAATTCAGTTACACTTTAATGTGATATTTCAAGAACCAAGTCTTGAAGGGTGACATTTTTTCCAACACTTCCCTCAGGAATTGATTGATTTTTTTGATGAAGAAAGTGAGAGTTGAAGTGTATGTTTAATGAGAAGCTATGGAAATGCTACTCTAGAACATATCTGCCCCTCAGCTCCAGCTCACCATCTCCTAGTTAAAACAAATATCCTTTTTCTCTCTAGATACTGCATTGAGTCCAGGGATCTCATGTCTGTCTCATTGATTAGGAGACTTAGAGAAATCTTGCTTCACTGAGGCCATCTTGATGCCCTAATGTAAATACTTTCTTTCTTTTGATTGACATTCTCTTTAATAGATTCACTAACTTTTCCACTCCAGTAATAGTATATTGGGGCAGACCTTCTGAGGGAGGTTTCACTTTTCAAATGCAAATAGACAATGGGAATTAAGAATTGGAGAAAGATTGGAGTTTTGAAATATTAGGTCCACTCTCCTGGAATGACTTGTCCCATCCTAAATGTGAGGATTGAGCAGTGTTGGGGTCTCTGTATACTACAAAGTCACCAGCAGAGATGGCATGAAGTGATACTGCTGAGCTTCAGCCAGCTTTCCTCTCAATTGCACACAGGTTTCATAGCCACTGATTCCTGCTTATGCAGAAAATAACTTTCTTTTTCTTCTTCAGTTTCACTGTTAAATGTCCTTCATTTTTCCCTGTTTTGGTAGCAGTTCTGTGGAGATGTTACGATTTATCAAGGAAATTCTTGGTTCTTTATCAAAGCATTAGCACGCTAAATTGAAGTATTATCATAAAGCATGTAGGGAACAGGACTATTTTCAATTCCCACGCAGTTCTTCTAAAGGCCATACCAGTTAAAAAGTCCTAAAAAATACCACAAACTGTGAACTTAAGACAACATCAAGCTGAAAAACAAAAATTAAGGATTTATTAACCCATATATCAACAGATCTAGGCTGAGGTGCCCCAGACTAGTCAAACAGCTCAATGAAATTGACAGGAACTCTGGATTCATTAACATTTCTCTTCGTGTGGTTTCCATTCTCACCATAACACAACAGGTGCTGCAGTGCCAGGTACTTAATCAGTATCCCAGTCAGGAATAGAATCAAGGGCATGGTACAAGTAATTTTCAAGACATATATTTATGAAATAGCCTGTTATTGAAGTATAACATATATATGGAAAAATGATGACATATCATAGACTCATTGAAATTTTACAAATTGAATATACTCCAGGTAACTAGAACCTAGTCCTAGAAATAAAATATGATTAGCCCCTGAAACTCTCTGTGTGCTCGATTCTAATCACCTGTCCCTTCGCCAGGGACATCCATATCCACTGTTGTAACAGACTTGTATTTGTTTTTTTAATTTTGTGTGATTTTAGCTATCTATTTATCCCAAATTTCTTCTGTTAAGCATTTTAATGCCTATACTTCAATGGTATAAATTATATTCACAATTTGAGTTTACATAAATACAACCATATAACGTGTTTTTTGTATTTGGCTTTTTTTTTGCTCAACATTATGCCATGAGATTGTCTTTTTAAATTAGGAATATACATGTTTTCTTTGAAGCTCCACGTGACCTTGGGTTACGTTTCTTTGGCTAAAGTTGGGAGACATGGAGCAGTTGAGCTTGATAACTTCAGGGTGTTCAGAAATAGTGAGGCATTTCAATTACTTCACAGAGAGAAAGTCATGATACTTAAAAATGTTCAGGAATGTTGACAAGAAGGTCATGAGTAGGTACTGTGCACAGAGACAGGGTTCCAGGTGATCATGTAATTCTGGGGCTGATAGACAGCCACGAGGTGTTTATAAGATATCACAGTTAGGTGTAAATTGTGCAAGAGTGGAAGAATGGTGAAAAATTACAAAAAATATAATCTTGAATTACACAGGTATCATAAGTAATGCCAGAAATCACATAGTAACTTAGGGTCGGTAGCGGAGGTGAAACAGTTATAACAAAAGGACAGGTTGGAGAAGATAGGACATGGACCTGTCGACTTGGAAATCTGAGATGATGGCCAGGCTGATGAGCGGGCCACCCATGAAGGTGACCAGATACATAGATACAAACAGCCCACAGAGAACAGACTGCCTCCCTGGCTTCTCACAAAATCCCAGGAAGAGAATTACTGGAAGCACAGCTGGCTTGCTGATTCCTCACAAAAGGAGTGTCTGCCAAAAGTGATGTAGAAACTATGCTAGATTAGGTAACAATATGAAAGGACAATTCATGATTTACCATAATTCAGAGCTTTTTTCCATTCTATGTTTGTACTATTCCATTGTATGGATACAGCACATTTTTTAAATTCCTTGTCTGTGATTGCACTCAAGTTGTTTCTTCCTCTGGATTTAAGTACATCCATTGAAACACAAAGTAGATTAGGTTATGGAGGCTGAAGAGAGGGATACTGAGGAGTTATTGCTTAATAGGTAAGAGGTTCTTGTTGGGTGATAAAAAATTTTAACAACGGAAAGGGAAGATGACAGCACACCATGGTAAAAGTTAATTATGCAACTGCATTTCATGCTTAGAAACAATTAAAATGTCAAAATTTCTGTTGCACGAATATATATATATATAGTAGTGTAACTACAATAAAAAGCCACCTGTTAATAAGTAAATTAATAAAATAAAAGCAAAAATATCTAATAAGCACCTCAAAAAGATTTAGCTTAAACTAAATACATTGTTGACACAACTGTAGGATATTTAGTGGCACCCCTGGTCTTTGCCCACTGGATAGTATTTGTACCCCTCCCTCTCCTGTTGATAAAGTATAAATATTTCCAGGCACTACTATATAATAGCAGGGGTCCAGAATCTCACATGGTTGAGAACCACTCAATGAAAGACTGGGAACTGGAAATATCTTAACATGGTTTCAAACAACGTACCAGCCCTAACTTGGTTTATAACTTTAGGCAGCTGGTTAATCCTTTGTTCCTTACCTATTTTTGCAAATTCCAGAATTGGGCACATAACAGTACTACACCTATAGAATGGACTTTTGTAGGAATTCAATAAAATATTCCCCATCAAGGTGCTAAGCTCATGTAATATCGTATAAATAGAAACATATCTATTTCAATTAACAAACGTTTTATAACTGAAAAACTAAATGGCCCCTCTTAACTTTCATTAGAAGTAGCACGTTCCTAATTGATTGGAAAAAACATCATCAAGCAAAGGGATGTACTGGTTATTATTTCATAGCCAAGGAGTCCAGTTCTCCGCCTTGTTGTGAAGGGAAAAGCAGTGTTCTACTGAAAATAACAGGGGCTGTGTCCTGTCACCAAGGCAATGGTTTGGGCCCCAACGTACTGAAGATTGCTTCATAAGTATTAGTTGTGGTGTAAACTTTAATTCATATGATGGGAAAGGAGACAACATTGCAAGGCAGTAGGATGTATGAGGGGAAGGAGCAACAAAAGCTGGACTCACCCGGTGCACCCTTTTCTCTTGGGAACAGAGAGTGAGCAGGAAACATTTCTGTTTTCTCCTGTCTGACCAGCGTCCCAAAGGGAATGATGGCTCAGGGGTGAAATAACAAGGGTATGTGATAATGAGGAATAGAGGGAAATGTGCTCAAGAGTAGCTAAAGGAAAGCTCTAAATATCTCCACTGCTTTTCTCCTTCATGCTGTGTGATCTTGGACCAGATGAGGTGTGGTTGTTTCTTTGGGATCTTAAATCTGGCTGGGACAAGATACCTGAATCCTTCCTACTGATTTGTTTGGGGAAAAAGCTTTAGTTTCCATTAACAACAACAAAGGAAGGGATTAGGACTTTCCCAGGGATATCTTCATCTCAGAGGTATCACCAAATGAGTTACAGAGTAAGATAGAGGCTGTAGGATGGTGTTGTGGAGAACAGAAGCCAATAATTTTTATCTGAGGTCATGCAGAGTCAATGCAGCACATCCCAGAGCTGAGAGACCACCCAGTTGGCTTCTTTAACTAATAAATCAATGTATTTATTTCCAATGTACTTAAACTTTATTCCTATATAAAAGGACATAAATTCAGAAAAAACTGTGAAAACATACAGGTGAACAAATCTTTAAGTTGCTGCTCATTTGGAACTTAGCTTTAACTATAGGAGTCAGAGAACAATTTTAGTGCATGTGACAAAATTCCCTTAGGGATACATCCAAAGGAAAAAGGCACATCAGAGAAAGCAATAATTGTGGTGTATGCAGGTTTATATACACCTTAATCTGGGAAGGTCTTTGCATTTTGCATGAGGTACAGAACCAGCAATGGAATGTACCCATTGTATTATCAAAAAGAGATCACATAATAAAAATATTTAAAAAAAATAAAAAGAAGCAAACAGACCACAATCCCAATCCCAAGAATAGTAAAGAAGATAATGTCTTGAAAGTAAACTGAAAAAGCGTCCTATTTCATCCACTACTGGACCATATGAAAACCACTGTTATCTAACAAAAATGAGACTGGCACAGGACAAACAGGTAGATCATTCCCTAAAGGGGAGGCAGGTGATCATGAAGCAGGTACAGGAAGGTCATCTGTTCCATCTGTGGCTCGTGAGTCTGGAGGAGCTGCATCTCCCACGCTAACTGCTTCTACTTGCTCCAAGCTTGCTCTACTCTTTGGACTCCATTCAAGAACATTTTCCCCACTAGCAAGGACTGACCTCCTCCTTAAACTTTTCTTACCCCTAGTGAAGTACTTTCCAAAAATTTTTTCCCATTTCCCAAAATATGAAAGGCGTATTACATTGTGATTCACAATGTACTTTTGTGCACACACACATAGGCACAGCACACAACACACACAATGAACATATAACATACATACAGTACACTAAACATTTACTCATACAAATACATAGTATACACAACATACAGCATACACACAAATAACATGGACATGCAAGCTTAGATGCACACACATCAATGGAGATATACCCATAAAACAACATGCAGAGTGTTCTAGTTTGCAAGCTGCCAGAATGTCATATTCCATGAATGGAGTGGCTTTGTAAAAGGAGAATTTAATAAGTTACAAGTTTACAGTTCTAAGCCTAGAAAAATGTGCAAAGTAAGGCATCCAGGGAAAGATATCTTAATTCAAGGAAGGTAAGCTGGCAGGAATTGTAATATATATTAACATATCTTAATTCAAGCAAGGTCTATCAGCAGGGAAAGCACATGGCTGACATCTACTGATGCCTTGCTCCTGGACTCTGTAGCTTTCAGCCTCTGTTCCTGTGGAGATTCCTCATTTTGCTTCTCCAGGGCTGCTTTTCATCTCTTGGCTTTTCTTGTCTCTTTCCATGTTCTTCTTGCTTAACATCTCATGATGATGGCTGCTGGGTTCCAAGCATCTCCAAATATCCCTGTCTCTTTTTTCTAAGTGGTGGCATCTGTATCAGCTCTCTCTCTGTTGACTCTGTCGTTTCTGTCATGCCTATCATTTCCGTCATCTCTCCAAAATATTTCCTTTTTTAAAGGAAACTAATGAAGACCCAACTGGAAAGGTTGGAGCCACATCTCTGTCTAATGAAAAGGTCACATTCATATTTGGGTGTGTCTCATCTCCATGGAAATAATTTGGTCAAAAGTTTCCAATTTACGCTAATGAATCCAAATTAAAAGATGGTTGTCCTCACAATATTGGATCAGGATTAAACATGGCTTTTCTGGGATACATAATAGTTTCAAACCAGCACATGTAGTCAACAAAAAAATCTCTTGAAATGATTTTGAACATACCCATACTAGATAACTTGTCCTTTGATGTGATCTCTATTATTACATTCTAATTCACTCTAAAAATGTCATTTTGAACCTTTCTGAGCAAAAATCTCAAAATATGGCATTCACGCTTCTAGCAATTTATCCTCACCATTTTTCAACATTTCCCTGCATCTCTTTTTCTCATCATTGAAGATTTCTATGAAACCACATTCGTGCTGGTTTGAAAGGATGTATGTACCCTAGAAAAGCCATGTTTTGATCCTATTCCCTTTTTGTAAAGGCAGCCGATTCTTCTAATCTTTATTCAATGCTGTATGTTCGAGACTGTAATTAGATTATCTCCCTGGACATGTGATTTAATCGAGTGGTGGTTACGCTGGATTAGGTGACGACATGTCTCCATCCATTTTGGTGGGTCTTGATTAGTTTCTTATGTCCTATAAAAGAGAAAACATTTTGGAGAATGAAGGAAATTCAGAGAGAGCAAAGCAGAATAATTTAGTCATGAGAAACAGATTACAATAGCCAGCAACCTTTGGAGATGAATAAGGAGAATGCCTCCTGGGATGATTCATGAAACAGGAAGCCAGGAGAATAAGCTAGCAGATGAAACCATGTTTGCCATGTGCCCTTCCAGATGAGAGAGGAACCTGACTGTATTCACCATGTGCCTTTCCAGATGAAAGAGAAACTAGGACTGCGTTTGCCATGCACCCTTCCACTTGAGAGAGAAACCCTGAACTTCTTCAGCTTTCTTGAATCAAGGTATCTTTCCATGGATGCTTTAGAATGGACATTTCTATAGACTTGCTTTACCTGGGACATTTTCTCAGCCTTAGAACAGTACAAAAGCAACCTATTAAATTCCCTTTTTTAAAAGGCATTCCACTTCTGGTATATCACATTCTGGCAGCAATCAAACTAGAACAACATTCTTTTCATCATTCACAGAATATGTGTTTATACATCTACTATTATAACTCAGTTACCAATTAAGCCCAGTACATAGACTATTGTTAAATCCCTAAAGGTGTGCACAGTATAACAAGATAAAAAGCCATGGAAGTCAACAAAAGGAAAACCCTGCAACTTCCATCCAATTTAACTGCAGGAAAAGAACTGTTATCTTCCTGTGCGAATATCAAAAGAAAAGGTTCACAACGTGATTACTCCAGGCTTCCCTGAACTAGGAGGTGCAGTTTTCATGCTGGGAGTGAGTGACAAATTCCACTTGCACCAGTGGGAGAAAACCTGACAGAGGAAGCAGGGGAATAAAGGTGCAACGGGGCTTTGAGTCTGGCATGTTGGTGAAGCTGTAAACCAAGGTCAAGGCCACGGTGACCATGGTCAAAGCCATGGAGGCCATGGTGTGTGTGTGTGTGTGTGTCTGTGTGTCTGTGTGTGTCTGTGTGTATGCCTTCGTGTATTTGCTGTGCTAGAGCAGAGGGGATATGGAGACAACAATGCAAATCCATAATTGGAAATAAGGAGGATATTCATTTTTATGTGTGAGAGTCCTTAGGGACCATGTTAATAAAGGAGAAGAGATTCAACATGTGGCTAAGGGACTCCATTTGGCCAGGAGTTCCTGCCGCAGTAAGACCACCTCTGTGGTGAACAGAGATATGAAAACAAGATGCAATGTGCATAAAAAGTGATTTTTAACTCAAATGAAATATCTTTCATAGTTTGAAAAGCAATGGGAGAAACATAACATGTACACCGATAGACTGAGCCACACAAAGTATGTTATCTTTCAAACATTACATATCAGTTACATCTATACAGACATAAAATAATTAATTTGAGAACAACAAAATTGGTGGAAAACCTGCACTTTGTTTTTGAAATAATATAAAAAGAGAATAAAACACTCAGATCTAATCATACATAAATAAAAATTTGAACAAATTGCAAAGGAGAAAGTGAATGGCTAATGAACCAACATATATTTAATCTCACCAATAAAAGAATAACTGTCAAGTAAAGGGTTTAGTATCCCCCTTTCACCAACTAAAATTTTTCATATTTAATATCAATAGCCAGTGATAAAGTATATCTCATGAACTGATGTTTCAACACTGTATTTTCCTGCATTGGACTGGAACTTTTCCATCCATACACACACATCCTCAAATATATCTTATCTTTAAAATAAGAAAGAAATGCTCTCACCGCCAGCACCTGCCTTCACTGCAAATACCCCAATTTTCCCTTCATGCCTTAACTACAAATCTCCCTGGACAGATTTTCCGCATTTCTAGATTCAATTTAACCCTTATGTTTATTATTCTAATTGGGCTTCCATTCCTAATAATGCAGGAGTTCATTAATTCCTGAATTGCTAAATTCAATGGAATTCTCCTTTTTGTGAATATGAAAAATATTAAATGCATTAATAAATTAAGCAAACATGAAAGCAAGCAAGGAGAATTCTCGGTCATGGGCAAGATTCAATTAGCACTCAGATGACCTCAGATAAAAGCTCTCAGCTCCCATTCAACCTGACCCATTCCTTCAGTACTACCTGCTTCTCCTACTAACCTGGATGGTGTTTTCATAAGGAAGGTCTCCAGGTGAAAGTTTCAATTCTTCCCTGGATGTGTGGCAAAGGAGACCGAAGCTCTGTCCTAAGACAAAAGACAGGAGGAAGGAGTCAGGCATGGGTCCCCCAGCCAGAGCTACAATCTCAAAGTAAAACCATGCCCAATGTAGCCTGAGATTGCAAAAGCTGAGGGATGGCTATAGAAGAGATATTAACATTTTCCTTATAACTTTTTTTTAAGGCACAATTCCCTCTTATTATTCCAATCACTGACCTGTCATATACCTTTAGTAAAGAAGTCTGAACAGAAAAAAAAGTTCTGGGTGATTGTCTGTTCCCAAGAGACCAGGTTATGAGATGTATCCAGTTGTATGATTCATCCTCCATGAACTCATCTTCCTTCCATCGATCTAACCACATAAATAAAAGACTATCCAATCCTTGACATAATGCTTATCTGAGGTCTAAAGCTGTGGAAACCTATCCTGATTAGATTCATTGGATCTCCAAAGCACTGACTCTGGGGGAGGATACAGTCCCTGTTCTTGTCTCCAGAAATTTCTCATTGTCCTTTCCAACAAGTGAACAACTGTATATTTGACATAAAATCATGGGTGATACATGCTTTTGTTTGATGAAGCTTTGCAACAACACTTAAGAATGCAATACTCGTAACAGAAATTAGGACCTGTTATAGAGTCCTTCATTCATAAAATCTTTATTAATTATAAAAAATATATGTAGATCTTTTATGCACCATGGTATGTTTCTACTAATTTTGTGGAACGTCTCATTAAATTTTACCCCCACACCATTGAACGGTACTTAATTTACTTAGTTAGTGGTTATGTTATGATTTCTATTAATTTAAATTGGAAATAAAATGAAAAAATTAAAAATGCTATTTAAAATTAATTTTATTGCGATAAAAATAAAACAATATTTTGAAATTTTATGACTTTGAAATGTATGATTCACTGGTAATCATTACATTCATTATATTTCTCTACCATATCTGACATCACTTACCTAGACTTTTCTTTCCTTCAAACAGAATCTGTGCAGCCATTAGGCAATATCTCCCCAATCCCCTTGCATCTGTTACCTGGTACTTTGTAATCCATTACATAGCTCTATGAATCTGCTTACTGTATGTATTTCATATATGCTAGATTATACAAGATTTGTCTTTTTTGCATGTGTCTGGATCATTTCACTTAATATGATCTCTTAAGGTTCACTCATGTTGGAGCACAAATTAAAACCTCATTCTTTTTCATGAGTCAGTAATATTCCATTGTATGCATATACTACATTTTGTTTATCAGCCCATCCGTTGCTGGGTAATTGGGTTGCATCCATGTTTTGGGAAATAATAAAAAAGTAACAAAAGGTATAAGAGTGAGGATAGGAAGGCAGACAAAGATCAGATCTAAAAAGGAGATCCCCAGCTATTAAAATAAAGAACACACAAAAGTTGAGATTAAGTGTGGTAAGTGGGAGCAGCATGTGGCTGAAAGAAAGAACAGGACTGAAACCCAAAGGATCCTCCAGGTCAATCACTGGAGAATTTTGTGTGTGTGTGCCTTGCCCATAATGTACCCAGCTTTTTGTCTCTGGCATTACTACAGGTAAAGCTTGTCATTCCCACAACAATTCCTGGGTCACCAAGTTAGGCAAGATGTCCCTGCATTTGGGGAGACATGAGAAGGAAAAAGGTTTATTTCTATTTAGAATAAAAATGCTGATAAGGAGCAAGGGGCATGAAGGAATATTTATATTTGAGGAAGCCATGGTAGTCTGGAGTAGAAATTCTGTAGCTGCTTATAAAATGTATAGCTTGTCTCTCATCCTCTTCTCCAAGAATTTTACAATGCTACTGAGGGAAAAATGGAAGGCATCATTACTCAAGGTTTGGGTTTTGAAACAGCACAATAAATTTTATTGAATTGAATCTAAATTATTTCTTAACGTAGACTGTAGAAATTTTCCACTTATGGTGTAAAAAATGGGCCATTTGTTTTCTATTAGGTTGTATTGTTCCATATGTTTTCTATTAGGCTGTATTGTTCCCCTATTTAAAGGTTGAGTCTATTTATCCACCTTTGAATCTAGTTGGGCTGAAACTGTTTAAATTGTTTTGGCTGAAAGAATAGCATGGATGTGACAGTATACATTAAGAGGCCTCAGTTTGTTTCTGCAGCTCTCCCTTGGGTCTCTACCTCAGCCATGTGAAGAACCCCAGGCGAGCCTATTGTAGGATGAGAGAAACGTGGAGGAAACATCACTGTCAAGTGCACTCTAGACCAACCTATTACTACCTAATCCCAATATGTGAGGGGACACAGCCAGGGCCAGCCGAGCCTTCATAGCTGACAAACAGCTGACTGCACTGCAATGAGTAGCATTGCAGTGATCAGAATATCTCCACAACACAGACTTGGCTGCATTCTCATTAACTGCTTACTTTTGAGACAATTTGTTATGCAGCAATTACGAGCTGAAACAATAGACAATGTGAAAAGAACTGAGGGCATTAAGAATATTCGACTGCTCCTTATTATTGGGCATGCCATCAGATGCATGAAGTAGCATGCATAATCACCCTTATTCAAGTTTATTTCAGATAAGAGTATTAAAAAGTGACTACTGCTGAGGTTCCCTTGCAAGAAAGCAGGATATGTTGGAGGGAAATGCATGTTTATGTAGGAATAGCTCATGGCACAGAATCAAAACACTCCTAAGAGTATTTTAGGAATGATTTCAAGTACTTACATTGGCATAATCTCTTCATGAGCATTGAAGGGAGTTTTTAATATATGGGTGATTTAAAAATTGGATGAAAGAGAAAATTCATAGGTTTATCAATTGTGTCCTTTCAAGTTTATGAGGAATGTATGGAAAGGGCAGCTATTTGTTTAGAGGAATGGAAAGAGTCATATTTATCATCCATTGACATAATATAGAACATGATGTTTAGTCCACATCCCACTGTATATGCAAATTAACATATATGCACCAAGATTTCCCAATTCAAAGATTAGAGGTAAATCATGAAAATAATCAATGTGAGCAGAATTGCACGCAGAAAAATCAACTGCTGTTTATACTGAGGATTCCTTCAGATATTTGAGTACAGTATTTACGATCACACTGTTATTCCAGTTTATTTCAGAGAAGCATATTAAAAAGCGACTGCCTTTGAGATTCCATCTGGGTTAAGCAGTAGATGTTGAATGGACATGCATCCATATTCAGGATTATCTTGTACCCTTACTCACAGCACTCCATTCCCAGAGGAATCATTAGGTTGGGTTTCAAGCTCTTGAGTAAATCATCATTTCACCATGAAGATTGAACAGAGTTTTGAACATTAAAGCTATAAAAGTTGGAAGAAAGTATCAGCCAATAGATTGTGCTGTAATTAAATGCATGATTTAAGTTTTGTTAAATTAATATTTCTGGCAAAAATAGAGAAAGTTCAGCGAGCTATAATTTGCATTTTGAGGACAAGTTATATTTTAAAACTGTATAAACATATATTGATGAAATATGTTGATGAAAACGTTAAAGGCTCTCTTTAATTGAAGGCAAATAAGAATGTCTTCCACATCGTGACAGAGGTGATGATATGTAAAAAGCACCCAAACATAAAAGTCAAACTGTAACGATAGGAAAACATGATAGCAACACATATACAAGGTGATTCATCAACACAAAGGATGCTGAAAATCTTCTTAGGTTTGAAAAATAACAGGGAATCACAATATGTGGTGCCAACTGATTTGACCAAACAAAATTAATTTTTAACCATTTCCCATTGATACAACTATAAATTCAGAAAAAAGT
The DNA here is from genome assembly GCA_004026745.1 of Myrmecophaga tridactyla. NCBI lineage: Eukaryota > Metazoa > Chordata > Mammalia > Pilosa > Myrmecophagidae > Myrmecophaga > Myrmecophaga tridactyla. Next base: position 16,249 of record PVIY010031990.1, read on the forward strand.
TAAATGGCAAAAATAAAGTTGTGGGAAAATATTCAATTTTTCTTTGAACACATGCAAACATAAACAAGAATAAAAACTCTGGGATCACAGTTAAACAAAAACAAAAACTTGAATAGAGAGAGAAATAGAGCAAGGAAATGGCTAACAATATCATAAATATATTCAGCCTCACGTGTAATGAATTTATTTCAATGTGCTATGCTGTATTATTGCCCAAGTCACCTATTAAATGAAACTGGTTTTCAGGTGAATAACCAAAATGAGAGAGCAGTTTGCCTGCCACAATGTGTATGAACTGTGCTGCAAGGTAATAGGTAAATCTCTTACCTGAATCTTTCTCATAAATACACAATCATGTTCAAATACAGCCAATTTTTAAAGTAGCAAATAATATTTTCGCTTTGATGCACATTCTTGAACTGATAATACCCCATAAATCTCTTAATAACAAAAAATTCTTTGGGTGGAGATTCTGCTTTTCCTGGAACCGTTTACTTCTTCCCATAGCATCCTCTAATTGGTCTTCCATTTACATCCCTGAATTTCCACAATGATCCACGCATTTCTCTATCCAATGCACATTTAAAAATATATAATAAATAAAATATTAGTTTATTAGTCAAGGACGCCAACAAGTATGGAGATCTCTCAATTCTTGCCTATGTAGGATAAGGTTTCAGGTGACCACGGATAGAGTTCTTGGTGTCCATTCTCTGTGCCCTTTCCTGTATTATCTACTGGGCTCTTCCTCTCACCTGAAAGCATTTCAAAGAGTTAGGACTCCCTGCAGAAGTCTGAATTCCTGCCTGGGAGGTGGATTCTGGAGACTGAAGCTCTGTCCCCAGACAAGACAGTAGGAAGAGTCAGGCATTCCTCTGCTAGCCAGAGTTAGGACCACAAAGAAGCCACCTTGTCCCTTTCAGCCCAAATTGTACAGGATGAGAGTCAGCAGCAGAGGAGATATTTACAACTTTCCTTTAGCTTCTCATTAGCACATTTCTCTCTGTGTTTCTCATTAGCATATTCCCTTGTTGCTTCACACCGAGTTATCATTTCCCTTTGGGACACTGGTCAGGGGGGAGTGGAAATGATTCCTGCTGACTCTAACTCCCTAAGTGACCAGGTTGCATTTGGTGATTTCAGTTTCTATCACTTCTCTTCATGGAATCTGCTTCCTCACATTGGTTTAACCTTCTCCCAACTTTCCCATCCTTTGAACTGAAGTTTTCACTATCTCTACAGGTGATGAAGCCATCTTCACTAAGGGCTGGTGTCTCCAAAGCCTGGACTTGAAGTGACAATACAGTCTGCATTGTTCTTTCCAGAACATTTGTTTCTCTTTTTCAACCGAGTGGAGAAATGGGCTTCTGGGATATGAAACCAAAAGCAATACTCCCCTTGATCACATTTTTGTTCAATCAATTAGGAATCCCCTTCCTATAAGGCAAGTTAAGATGTACCATCTATACTAATATTTAAATATTTGTAAATTAAGAGATATATTTTGATCTCTTTATCCAACATTACTGAACTTAATACATTTTATGGATTTTCCCATTGAAGTCTTACAAAAATCCAGTTTATTAAAGCAGTACTATAATAGACCAAATTTCACACTTTTAGAAATAACTGGGGTTTCATGGGTTAAGTACATGCCTAAGGCTATAAAGGAAGTAAGGGCTGGTGCATTATTGTGAACTTTGTAAAGATGTTTCCAATTCTCAGTCTCTCAGCCTGTGGTTCTCACCCATCGGGGACTCTGGTTCCCTGCAGCAACGTGGCAATGCTTGAAACAGCGGAGGGGAGAGCACTGATAAAATCCAATGGATAGAGATCAGGGAACTGCTCACCATCCTATTATTGTGTGGACAACATATTTCGTTCAAGAGAAATCTTTCTGAGGTGCTGGTAAGATTTTTTGCATTTACTTTATTCATTGTCATTTATATAGTTTGTTATTTTTACCATAATAACATATATACCATTGTTAAATTTGACACTTTTTGATAACAGAACACTGGGTTCCCATTTGGCTGGTAGATATTTCTGACCAGAATCTGTTGCAAACAATCTGTGGGGGGACTCTTAGTAACCTGTGATTCACTAAAGGTGGTGAAGTGTTTCCCACATATCTAGCATTCATATTGTTTATTTTTCCAGTGTGATTTAATGCATGTCTTCTAAGGAAATAGGACTGATGGCTTTCCCACACAGAAAACACCCATGTGATTCCCTTCTTTGTGAGTTCTCATGCTGCCTAAGTGTAGAAAGATGAGTGAAAGTTTTCCCACGTAGATGACATTCATACAGTTTCTCTCCAATGTGAGTTCTCTCATGCATTTGGGACTCAGGTATCGACAAGAAGGTCACTGTAGGTGGATTGCAGAGGCCAAAGCAGATTGTCACAAGAGGTGGGTAGGACAAGAAGGCAGGGACTTGAGCTTCCAAATATTCCAAATATGAAGAACTTGATGAAGGTTGTATGCAGGGTATTTATTCATGCTTCTAAGAATCATTCTGAAAATAGAAGGCAAGTAGGCAAAAGTGGAAGAAGAGAGACCAATTATGAGGCTTTTCCAGTCAAGTAGGCAAGAAATGCCTGTGGCCTAGACTGTACGAGCAGAAGTTGGAACAAACTCCATCACATCTGCCACGTGTTTTCAAGATGGACTTTCCCAAAAATGTGTGGTGAGGTATGAGGGAATCTAAGACAACTACGAGATGTTCTTTTTGTTACTGGAACACATCAATGAATAGTTTTATTCTTCACTGAGATTGGAGAGTTTAAGGGAATAATTTAAGTGAAACCTGGAGGTAATCAAAAAAACTTTGGAATGTCGGGAAGAGGTCAAAAAAGCCATTATTTTATTGAGATATTTTCACACACATACATTCCATACATAGTGTACAATCAATGTCTCGCAAAATCATCACATACTTGTATATTCATCACCATGATAATTTTAGAACATCTGCATCACTCCAGAAAAAAAGAAAAAAGAAAAAGAGAAAGAAAAATCCCATCCATCTGTTATCCTTTACCCTCCCTCTTATTGATCACTACTCATGCAATCTATCCAGTATTTTTTTACCCCTCATCCCCACCTATTATTTATTAATTTTTATCCTTAGTTTCTTACTCAACTGCCCATATCTTTGATGAAGGAAGGGGCAGCCACGTGGTGTTCGCAATCACATGATCATGTTGCTAAGACTATATAGTTCTACAATCTTCTTCAGGAATCAACGCTACAGGAATACACTTTAACCATTTCAGGTACTTCCCTTTAGCAAAAAAGGCAAGACAAAATAAAGTTTCAGAGGCTGAGAGATTTCAAACAGAGTCAAGGAGTTATCTTGAAGGTTATTCTTATGTATTATATAGACAACCCTTTTTTAGTTTATGGTGTATTGGAGTGCCTGGAGAGCAGTACCTGAAACTATTGAGCGGTGTTCCACTAGCCTTTATTCCTGAAGATGATTGTATAAAGATATAACTTTTACAGTGTGACTGTGGAATTATAAAAACCGTGTCTTTTGTTCCATTTATCCAGGGTATGGACAGATGAGTAAAAAATATGGATAATAAATAAATAGATAACAGGGGGCACAAAGGGTAAAATAAATTGTTTAGATAGAAACACTAGTGGTCAATGAGAGGGAGGAGCAAGGGGTGTGATATATATGAGTTCTTTCTTTTTTCTTTTTATTTCTTTTCCTAGAGTGATGCAAATCTTCTAAAAATGACGATGGTAATGAATACACAGCTATAGTGATGATATTGTGAGCCATTGTCTGTATACCATGTATGGAATGTCTGTGTGTGAAGATTTACCAATAAAATATTTTTTTTAAAAAAAGAATAATTTAATAATATTGATGAGGATAATTAATTTAGTAGAAAAGCACCTGGAAATAAAATAATATACTAATACATGTTTGAAAATGCATGGAAGTAGTAGTAGCAAAAATAGCTATGTGGATTCAAATATGCATGTGAGTAGGAACACAGAGACAGATTGTTGGCATGTTATTGTATATCCACTAATGATCCTTTTTTATTATTCACTATTAGAAGCAATGTCCAAAATTTCATGTTGAATTTCAGGCATTTGCACTCTATCTTTTTTATTCTTTCTCAGTCTAGCTAAATGTTTTCAATTGTATTGATATTTTCCTAGGACTAGTTTTAGTTTCACTGGTTTTTAAGTGTGATGCAACTTTTAGGAATGAATCTAACCAAAATAAGAAAGAATAGAATAATGGAGATGGAGATGTTAGAACAAGTTGATAATGCATGTAAGAAGAGATTTGTTAATTCAAATAAAAGAATTTTCTTAATTTCAAAAGCAGTGGGAGAAACACAACATGTAATACTGATGAATTGGACTAAAGCTACAAAATTATTGGAAAACTTGCAGTTCAATTTTTTGAAAGAATATAATTAATAAACAAGAATAAAAATACTCAGAACCAAGTATACAAAAACCAAAACCCGAACAATTTTCAAAAAAGAAAGTAAATGGTTAATAAACCAACAAGTATTTAACCTCACCAATAAAGAAATAATTGGCAAGTAAGGGTTTTAGTATACCCTTTTCCACCAATTAAAAGTTATTGTATTTCCATATACAACCAATTTCTACATATAAACAATGTGAAAATTTTGTTTCATACACAGAAATTCGACATAATATCTACCTGCATTGGAATGGAACTTTCTCATCAATACACAAGCATGCTCAAATGTATCTTGTCTTGAAAATAAAATAGAAATACCTTCACTTCATTGCACGTACATCCACAGCTAATACCCTAATTTTCCCTACTCATCTTAACTACAAGCCTCCTTGGACAGACCTGCTTCTCAGGATTCGCCATATACGTCATACTCCTTATTCGAATTGGGCTTCAATTCCTATTATTTAATTGCTAACAATGGCCCCTGCATTGTTAGAGTTCAATAGACTCTTCCTTTAAAAAACAAGAAGTATTAAATACATTAATTAATTAAGCAATCAGAAACCAAACAAGGATATCTCTTGATCTTTTGCAGACTCATTTAGTACTCAGGTGACATCAGATAAAAGCTCTCAGCTTCCATTAAACCTTTTCCCTTCCTTCAGCATGTACTTGGTTCTCCAGCTCACCTGGATGGTTTCTCAGAGAGAAAGGTTTCCAGGAAGAAGTCTTAATTCTTTCCTCAGTATTTGATGATGGAGACTCACGCTCTGTCCCAGACAAGGCAGCAGAAAGGAGCCAGGCATTGGTTCCCCAACCAGTTATGAACCTAAGAAACAACTATGTACCCTCTATCCTGAAGCTTCATAAGCTGCGGGACAGCCACAGAAGAGATACTTACTTCTTTATAGCTGTGCTAAGTACAATTACCTCTTGATACTCCAACTTCTGATCCATCATATCCTTTTGGGAAAGCAATCTGAACAGAAGGATTTTCTTCTTGCTGATTGTCTGTTCCCAAGAGACCAGGTTATGAGATAAACTAGTTTTATTACTGCTCCATGAGCTCTTCTTCCTTCCATAGATGCAAGCAACAAAATGTCTACCTAATCCTTGATATGAAATTTCTCCAAAGACTAAGACTGGGGAATCTGTCTTGACTAGGTCCATCAACTCGCTAAAATGCTGACTTTGAATGAGGTACAACCCCTGTTGCCTTCAGAAATTTCCCATTCTCCAATTCAACCAATTGGGGAATTGTGTTCATTTGACATAAAACCATGGATGTGATAATCTTTTGCCTCATGCTGTTTTGCCAAAACAAGTATTAGTGCCATACATGTAAGACAAATTACTACCTGTAGTGCAATCCCTCATTTATAAAATTGTATTAATTTTAGGAAATATATTTATATCTTTGTGCACCATGGCATGTTTCTAGCAACTTACAAAGAATGTATGTCTCATTTAATTTTATCCCAATAGCCTTGGATGCTGCTCAACTTATTTAGTTAATTAAACTATTATTATCTCTATTCATTTAAACAGGAAAAAATCAAAACTCTATATTAAAAAAATCTTTATTGTAGTAAATAAAACTCAGTATTTTACATTTTCCCTGTCAAATATACAATTCACCTGTAATAATTACATTTACTGTATTGGGCTAGTATCACCAACATCCTTTATGTAAACTTTTACATAATCTCAAACAGAATCTTTGCATCCATTTAGCAATATCTCTCTCCATGTCCTTTATGCCTGACTACTGATATGCTGTCATCTACTATCCATTTCTATGAATTTGCTTAATCTAAGTATTTCAGAAGGCAGATCATTCAAATTTGTCTTTTTTCTCTGGATCACTTCATTCAACATGACATTGTCAAGGTTCACTCAGGTTGGAGATATAACTTCATTTTTCATGGGTCAATAATACTCCATGGTATTTATATGTCACATTATGGTTATTCACCCATCAGTTCTGGATAGTTGGGCTGCATCTACCTTTTGGAAAACAGTGAAGAATAATAAATGACATAAGGTTAAAAGTGGGAAGGCAGAGAACAGATTAGACCTAGAAAAGGAAAGTCCCAGCTATTGAAATAGTGAACACACAGTAATTGATATTAAGTGTGGCAAATGGGAATGTAATGTAGCTGAGAGAATGAACAAGAGTAAAACCTAAAGGCCCTCTCTGGGAGATAGAATAAACTAGTATCAAGATTAAAATTGAGAAAAAATAGAATACTAGATATGTCTCAAATTATCCTTTTAATATAATTAAATAGAGACAACAAAAAAGTTTAAACAAAAATTGGACCCCCTGAAAGTTTTCCAGCACTGCAGGTGCTGTGAATCTGAGGAACAGAATTTGAGAATCTTGGATGGTGAGAAACCATTTTCAAGGTAGTGATGGTATATACAATTGGATGGTCAGGAGATGTGGTTTTAGCCCAAATGAATGGCTCCATGAGATTCTTAGGTTCTAGTTAAGGATATTATTATCATTTGGATAAAACTGTGTTTGGGATTAATTGTGTCTTCCTTTTCCACTCATCCTGGGCAAATCCAGAGGCTAAACAAAAGTTTTTAGTTTTCCACTTACAGGATTGGCCGAGGAGCAAACCCTGCAGCCTCTCCAATTTGGTCTGTTCTTCACCATGTACCTTGTTACCTTCATGGGGAACCTACCCTTCTTTCTGACCATCATTTCAGAATCCCACCCACACATGCCCATGGTACTTTTTCAACTCCAAGTTTCCTTTGCTGGCATGTTTCACCTCAAACACCATCCCAAAAATTATGCTGAGCATCCAATGCAAGAAAAAGCCAGGGGTTCATGGTGACCACTTAATGCAGTGGGTGACAGATGGCCACAGAGCAATCATAGGCCATCAAAGTTAGGAGGAATCCTAAAAAGGGCAGGAAAAAGTACATCTGGGTGAGGCAGTCACAACAAGAAATGACTTTGCTCTTGTCTATATACTCACCATCACCTTTGAGTTGGGGGTAGAGTCAAAAGAGATGTCAGAAAAAGGAAGGCTTTCGAGAGGAATGAGTACATGGACATAGGTAAGTTGGAGTCACATATGGTGTCCAGGATCATGAGCAGTTTCCCAAAGACAGTGACCAGCTACATCATCAGGAACCACCCAAAGAGGAAGGGTTGCAGTTCCAGTTCTGCCAAAGATCCCAGGAGAAGAAATTCTGAAAGTAGGGTTCTGTTGTCTGGTTCCATGAGCCTGATGTAGGTAGGAAGAAAGAGAAAAGGGACACAACTGATATTCATACAAACAGAGATTACTAAACTAGTGGACAGGCTATGTCTCTATGTTTCATGCAGGAAATTAATTTCTATACTTGGGTAATGCTGGTGGTCCGTTAGTGTTGGCCCTGATTATGATTTTCTGTCCCACACTGTGCCTGTTCTTATTTTGATGCCTCTATATTGAGAGTTAACACTCTCAATAGTCCAAGACACTATCTAGGCAATGGGACACAGGAGACCACAGTCTGATGATGGAGAAAGAATGTAATTTAAATACATAAGAATCATATAGCATGCCAAGAGATGGCATTTTCCAAAAAGGAAACTAGGACCTGGAAAAAAAGATTTTAGAAAAATGGCACATTATATTTGATGGTGTTCAGGCAAAACCAGAAGGCAAGGTGACATTTTAACAGAGGCCTCTCAGATGAGAACTCAGAAACTATGAGGAAATCTGGGGTAGTGTGTGACCAGCTGAGAGAATGCTCAGTCTAAAAGCCATAGGAATAGGCTAGTTTCCAATGCTAAAGATCAACAAGGTTTCTGTGTTCAGGACTGTAGGAGCAAGGGTTAATGGAAAATTTGCAGAATTTATTGCGAGCAGCTGACTTCAGAGTGGCATCAGCAGTAGACCATGGAGACTGTTATCTGTTTAATTGGAGGACAGCCTGGGAGGGAAAACATGTTTGTTTTTTCTTCAGCCCCAAGGTCTTTTTGGCTATCTCTTGTATGTAGGGAGTAAAATACTGAAAAGTAAGCACTCTGCTTTATCACGAAATACATGCATGCTTTTTGTCATATAAACCCTGCAATATATAAGCAGGGACTAGTTAAGAATAAAATTGTCTGTTGTCTGTTATGGCTGATCTTCAGACCTCCTGATGTTGTCTGTCTCTTTCTTTCTCATCATTCCTTAATATCCTTCATGCTCAAGTCCCATGGAAGCAACACTAGACTCCCCTTGAAAGACATACACTGAATGAACAGTTTTTCTTCTAGTACCTTATTCCAGAGATCATCCATTATAATCACTGATGACAATGAGCTGAATAGGACAACAGGATCTTAATAAGGAAGATAAAGCTAGATGACCTTCTCCATGAAACACCAGTATATGAAAGTCACCATTACTAGAAAGGTCTTTCAAGGTACATGTATACAATGGGATGACAGACACAAAAGTGAAGTGCTCCCGTTTCCTTCATATTATGATTCTATAAATAGGCTTGACTGATATAAGTAAATTTTTCATGAGAGTAGGACAGCCCACCACAATTATTTAAGTAAAAAAAGGAAAAGCTTGCATAGGACATGGCTTTGCTCTCTGATTTGATATTGAACAGCATCTTAAGGGTGGTGGTGAAGATAAAACAGATAACAGAACAGGACAGGTTGGAGAGTGCTTTATAACATGAAAAGTCATTTGTTTTTTTCAAAAGCATTTTCTGCATCCGTTGAGATTATCATGTGATTTCCCCTTCATTCTGTTAAGGTAGTTTATGGCATTGATTTTCTTATGTTGAACTCTCTTGCACCCTGCAGTAAATCCCACTTGGTCTTGGTGGATAGTTCCTTCAATAATTTGTTCTAATTGATTTGCTAGTATTTTGTTGAAGAGTTTATACTTATATTCATAAGTGAAAATGGTCATTTTTTTCTCTAGTAATGTCTTCATTTAGCTTCGGTATCACAAAACATTAAACCTAAAGAATCAGTTAGAAAGTCTTCCCTCCTCTCTTATTTTGAAGAGTTTGGGAAGTGTTGGAAATATTTTTTCTAAAAAGTTTTGATTGAATTTACCAGTGAAATTTTCTGGTCCTGGACATATACTTGTCAGGCAGTTTTTGATTACTGATTCAATCTTCTTTACTTTTTAACTCTATTGAGATCTTCTTTTTCTTTTTGAGTCATTTAGGTAAGTTGTGAGTTTCTATGAATTTGTCCATTTCTCCTAGATGATCTAGATTGTTGACACGTTATGTTATATCCACTAATGATCCTTTTTATTATTCACTATTGAAGCAATGTCCAAAATTTCAAGTTGAATTTCAGTCATTTGCATTCTATCTTTTTTCTTTCTCAGTCTAACTAAATATTTTCAATTGTATTGATATTTTCCTATGACTAGTTTTAGTTTCACAGGTTTTTAAAATTGTTTTTCTATTAGCCTTTACTCTAATCTTTATGATTTCCTCCCTTCCACTAGCTTGAGTTCAGCTTGCTCTTCTTTTTCTAGTTCCTCCAGATGTGAAATTAGGTTATGAATATGTGATCTTTGTACTTTTTAAATACGGACACCCATAGTTCTAAATTTCCTTCTGAGCACTTCTTTCACAGCTACCAAAATTTTGGTAAGTTATTCTCTTTTCATTTGTCACAAGATAATTCTTAATTTCCCCTGTGATTTAGTCCTTACTCCTTTGATTGTTTAAGACTCTTTTGTTTAACTTCCACCTATTTGAGTATTTCGCATTTTGTTTCCTTCTGGATTTCTTGCCTCATTCCATGGTGGTATAAGAGATGCTTTTTACAATTTCAATGATTTAAATAATTGACACTTGTATTATTTACTACTATGCAGCCTGTCCTGGAGAATGATCCATGCATATTATAGAAAAATACATATTTTGCTTTTGGGTGGATGCTCAGTATATTTCTGTTATGTGTAGTTCATTTATAATGTTGTCTCAGTCTGCTTCCTTATTGATCTCCTGCTTAGATTTTCTATCCGTATATGAATGTAGTGTAATTGAAGTCACCAACCATGTATTTCCCCCTTAAGTTTTGTCCATGTTTGCTCCATGGATTTTGGAGCACAGTGACAAGATTCATTTAGGTTTATAATTGTTATGTTGTCTTATTGTATTGATTTATTTATCAATACATATAATCATTCACTGTTTTTGGTAATTGATTTTTACATAGAGTCTATTTTATCAGATATTAGTTAAGGCAATGCAGCCTCTTTCATTTACTATTTGCTTGGAAAATGTTTTTCCAACCTTTCATGTTCAAACATTGAGTCTTATGGGCCTAACTTTTGTCTCTTGTAAGCAAATTATAGTTGTGACATGCTTTGTTAATCCATTGTGTCAACCAGTGACTCCTGATTGGAGAGGTTTAGTCATGTGCATAAAAGTAATTACTAAAAGGTAAGAGATACTTTACTCATTTTGTCACTCATTTCTTATACATTTTATACCGTTTTCATCCCTAATTTCCTCTAATGCAGCCTTACTTTGTGTATAAATGATCTGTTGTAGCAATGCAAATTAATTCTCTTCTTATTTCCCTTTCTCTGTGTACTTCAGATATATTATTTGTGGTCACAATGGGGTTTGTATTTAATATACTAAATCTATAAAGCAATAAGTTTGCAATAAATCTACATTGAGTTCAACAGCCTACACAATATCTGTCCTTTGTCTATCTGCCTCCCCCTTTAATATTCTTCCTTTCAAATATTAGCTGTTTATATATTTCATGCCTAAAACTTAGAAATATAGTGATTACTTCTGCATTTGTATTTAAGGGGACTTCTGTGACCAGACACATGTTGCACACCAGTCGTGAACAGGTGGAAGGGCTGAGATCACAGTACACAACTGTAAGTCTCCCAAGCCATGGAGGTTGGCGCCACTCCCCCAGAGGCATGGCGGGTTGATTTGGAAGACCTACTGTGTTTATTGAATAGAAGCCTAAGTACAGTTGAAAAGTCAATTTCCACCATAATAGATTTATAGATTCAATGTAATACCAAATAAAATGCCAAAAACATACTTTGCAGAAATAGAAAAACAAATAATGAAATTTATTTGGAAGGGCAGTGTGCCCCAAATAGCTAAAAAATATATTGAGAAAGAAAAATGAAGTGAGTAGGCTCAAAACAAATGACTTTAAAATATATTATAAACCTACAGTGGTCAAAACAGAACAGTACTGGCATAAATATAGGTATATTGAGCAATGAAATCAAATTGAATATTCATAAATTCACCTTCTCATCTATGGACTATTGATCTTCGATGAGACAGTCAAGTTACCTCAACTGGTACAGAGCAGCCTCTTCAACAAATAGTGCTTGGAGAATTGGATATCCATGTCCAAAAGAATGAAAGAGGACCCCTTTCTCACATCTCATACAAAAATTAACTTAAAATGGATCAAAGACGCAAGAATTAGAGCTATAATCATAAAATTTCAGCAGGGAAATATCTTAAGGACCTTGTTGATAGTCGGTGGATTCCTAGACCTTACACCCAAAATGTGAGCAATGAAAGAAGTCATAGATAAATGCTATTTCATGGTTAGGTTTACGTCAACTTGACCAAGTGCTGGTACCTTTTTGTCTGGTTGGGCAAGTGTTGGCCTGTCCATTGCGATGAGGACATTTCATAGAATTAAATCATGATCATATCAGTGATATCCACAACTGATTGCATTTGTAGTCAGTCAAAGGGGAGTGTCTTCTGCAATGAGTAATGCTTAGTCTGATAACTGGACTTTTTTAAGGAGGATTCAGAAAAGACAGGCTCTTCCTGCTTCACCTGGTGAGCCTCTCCTCCAGATTTCATCCGGACCCTCCATTGGAATCATCAGCTTCACAGCCTACCTTGCGGATTTTGTACTCTCCATTCCTGCGGTTACATAAGACATTTTATATATTTTATATTTGTGAGTGTTCCCTGTTGATTCAGTTTCTCTACAGAAGCCTAACTAATACATGGTATTTCCTCGAAATGGAATACTTCTTTACATCAAATAGCTTTTTTAGATAAATAAAAAGGTAGCATACAAAATGGGAGACAGTATTTGGAAATAACATAGCAGATAAATTTTAATATCCAGAATATATAAAGAGCTGCTACAATTCAACAACACAAAGACAAACAACCCAGTTTAAAAGTAGGCAAAAACATAGACATTTATCCAAGAGGAATACAAATGGCTCCAAAGCATACAAAACTACGCTCAACATCACTAGCAATTAGGGAAATTCAAATCAAAACTATACTGAAATATTGTCTTATACATACAACAATGGCCATGCAGGAGACTTGGGTTCAATTACCAGATCACGCACACTCCCCGGGAAGAAAATTACAAATACTGAAGAGGCTGTGTAGAAATATCACACCTATTCACTACTAGTGGAAAAGTACAATAGTGCAACCCCTCTGGAAGGCATTTTGGGGGTTTCTCAAGAAGCTAGATGTCATGGTTAGGGACACGTGTCAACTTGGCCAAGTTGTGGTCCCTGTTTATCTGATTGGGCAAGTGCTGGTCTGTTTGTTGCAATGAGGACATTTCATAGGATTAGGTCATGATCACGTCAGCTGCATCCACAGCTGATTCCATTTGTAATCAGCCAAAGGGGAGTGTCTTCTGCAATTAGTGATGCTAAATCTAATCATGG
>PVIY010031991.1:0-29388 GCA_004026745.1 Myrmecophaga tridactyla
TTAGATACATTACAACTTCATATATTTCACAAGAACATTTTAACAATATTACAATTCAGAAAAATATAAATATCTACTTATATAATAATTTTATATGATTTCACTTAGTGATTAATGATATAAAATTTAGCTTTAATATTATAATATTTCTTATTAAGATCTTAGTGGTTTCTGTTTTTATATAGAAATTATTTTCTCTTTTAAAATGGAAAATTATTACTGATTCTCCATTCTTGCTATTTAAATGTTCTATATACTAATAAAAGTCATTACACTCTTTTCTGTTTTGTTTTATCTTTTGAAGAGTAAAATAATGTATGTACATATATTTATGCCTATATTATATGATATTTGTATATTTTCTTTAGTATCTGTTTTATTTATTTAACATTTGTTTATTTAAATATTTTATTCTTATTAGCAGAGTAGCATATGTGCATTGTAGAAAATGAGAAAGTACAGATAAGCAAAAGTAAGGAAATAAAAACATTGTATTTCCACACCCAAAGATTACTAAATTTTACACACTAGCGAATATGTGTGGATAGGGAAAATATGATAACATATTTTATAGTTTGCATTTTTGTAAATGTTACCATAATTTAATACACAAATCATATTCAGATTTCTTCGATTATTACCCCAAGTATATATTTTAGAATTTTTTGACCAAAACAGAATCTAATAAAAAACATGATTTCATTTGGTGATTATGCCCTCTTATGTCTCTTTTATTCTAGTACATTCCCTTTCTTCATGAAGGAAGTAGATTTCCTGCACAATGTTTCATCTTCTGGCTAAAGTGCCAAATGTGCTATTTAAAGCCATACAAGTTATATTGTTATAAGAAAAAGTAACTGTACAAGTTATCACTCCTTTCATCCAGAAGTAGGATATTTATGAAAGATTTTGAGAAATTATTTTTGCTTAGGGCATAAGTAGCTATAAATAAAGGTAGGCCTTAATTTGCAGAGTAGACATCTTGAGTATATGGATAAATTTGAGACAATGTGTATTGTTTCATGAATGCATTCATTTTTAAATTTGTTTGAAATGAGGAGTCGTGGTTTTACTGGTTGCTTTATATGGAAAGGCAACTCAACTTGAATGTACTTTATACTGTGTATTATCTAGTTATCATTCCACCTGTCCTGGAGTGAGAACCAGCAAGGAGCCATACCTCCATAAGGCTAGGTAATGGTCTGTGACATGTTCTGGTTCCAAATATTCTGCTGAAATGAAAACAAAATTTATCACAGACTCACCTGAATTTGAATCAAGAAGCATGGAAAGAATGAGATATTAGGCAGTGGGATTTGCAGCTTTAAAGTCATTGCTTAGTTGGAAGGAGGGTGAACCCAAGAGGAAGAACAGTATTAAACTGAGCACCTGCCACACACCATGTATTTTTCTGAGCACTAGAAATGCAGCTTTAAGCAAGACAGACAAGTTTCCTGCAATAATGGAATGTACAAAGTGACAGGAGTGTAGAAGCAAATAATTAAGTAATAATAAATAAGATAATTTCAAGTGTATGCTATAAAGTTAATAAAAAGGTATTGTGCTGGAATGAGGACAACATTAAACTGGGCCTGGAATGCCACTTTTAGATTGTGACAACAGACCTGAGATCCCAAATATTGAAAAGGTGTCAGTCTTGCAAAGGTTTTGGGGGAAAAATACAGAATTCCTAAAGCAGAGGCTAGGAAAGAAAAAGACAGTATGGCTAGCAGATTGTAAGAGATGGTCAAAGAAATGAAATAGACCAGATGATCTGGGTGTGAGTGTAAGTTGCAGGCAAAAGCCTGTAGAGACTTTTAAGAATAGCATGATATGATATATGATTGCTCTAGCTACTGTATGGACCGTGGGGGTGGCAAGTCAAAAACTAGGAAAGCAGGTAAGGAACAAGAGAGTGTGTTTTATTTTTATTTTCCTGAAGTGCCCCAATGGGGTGAATAGAAGTGTATGGGATGCAAGTAATGTTTTGCATTTATTTATTTATCTATTTGTTTGTTTGTATTTATTTATTTATTTACAACTGGGAAGTCTTAAGCATATTTGTAGGCAAAGATAAATGAGAGAGCAGAGTAGGAGAGGCTGAAGAAACAGATAGACGAAAGTGGCTAATGGTATAATATTCCAGTTAAGGTGTCAAGAGAAATAGGATGATTGGCTCTTATTCCAGTTGGACCCTATCTGGGCTCTCACAATTAAATCAAGCAGGTTTTACAATAAACTTGGGTTAATGGGAAGGCCTTTATTAGAGAAAGAAAATTGCACGTGGCTGTGATCATCATGATAGAAAAGGAGAGGGCCCCTAGTCTTCTTATTATCCCAGAGAAATGTTATCAGGAACAGGGCATCTACTGGACATGGTAGAGTTTACATTCTGTTAGAAGAACCCATCATTTCTGAGTGACTCTCTAAAACTTGTCAGTAAGGGAATACACTGTTTTATTCTATCAGTCAATCCAGATTTGGATGCCAGTTAAATATTAAGAATTCTCTGGGAATGCCAGATGCTCTGCACCTGGGGAATTAGGAGTTAGAAATGCAGTCTGCAGTCCACCTGCCTGGAGGAGGAAGCCTTTGGTTCTTTGGGAAGCTGGACTTGGACGTATGCCTTGAGCTAGAAGGAAGAGCCCACTTAAGTCTTAGCAAAGTCATTGTCCATGCAGCCCAGGGTAAGCCTAAATTAATTTCTGACTAGTTCTGCTAGTAGTATACTAGATTTGAACAAAGAGATAACACACTCCATCCAAGACTAGATAAAATAAGTCATTATATAAAAGTTAAGGTACTTGAGGTGGGAAGAAAATGGGGAAGAAAGAAAGTGATGCTCTCCCTTGTCTCATCGAAGTAGGGTAGTAAGGTTGTTTTCTGAGAATTAGAGAACTTGTATTGGGGACTTTAGGGACATAGTGAAGATTTTCAATTACCAGTAAGGAAAGGAGAGAAGTTAAGAACAAGTGAAAAGATCAATAAGCAATACTAAGAGCTCAGCTTATGCTTTCTTGCTTATGAATTTTAATGCCACTGAAATACATCTGTGTGTATGTTCCTTTAACAACATTTAGTCTCTGTTAATAGAAAGCAGACAGTAGAGTTATAGAATTGATCCATATTTAGTTTTTTCTGGGGGTGTATGATAAAAGGATGGGATCCATGTTAATTGAGGTTGTTTGTGAAAGATTAGGAAATTTGATAAGCCAATCATCATGATACCCACACTTAGTAGGAAAGGGACAGAAGCCTATCAGGGCACTGGTAGATCAAGAGAAAATGGATTAATCAAGAGATTGATAAGATTAACCTATTCAATGATCCTAGGAATAGAAAATGAGAGTAGAACTTGGGAGACTGGAAGAATTGGAGACTTTTGTTAGACTGTGGTGCGCTTTTGCTTACATATTTTTGGGTAGAGCCATTTAAGGTGATTAAAAGAGCTAGAGTATAACATTGGGATTTTATTGCCAAAGTTGTTGAAAATAGCATTGGAATTAAAAAGGACAAGGATTTTTTTTAGTTTAGGTCATTTAAATGAATTCATAAGCCTACTATTTTGATGAAAGTTCTGATGAAAGAATATGAGATCCTCCAACTTTCAGAAGATAAAGGGAATTGATTGGGAAACTCCATTCATGAAAGTGACAAGGAACAAGTAGTCTCCATATAATATTATGGCATGAGCCTTCAAAGAAGACAAGCTACTATAGGAGATGACACTTATCCCAGAGAATATTTTTCACTCTCACCCTCCCACAATACCCCAAATAGTGGCGATACGGGGAAATGTACCATCTCAGCAAAGAAGCCGGATCTCAGTTCGGGCCAATAGATGAGCTAAGAGTTTGAAGATATAGAGGGTACTTTCAAAGAGGTTGAGTGAACGGACTCTATAAGGCAAAAGGAACAAAAGATAAAACATATCAAAGGGATGGAAGAAATGCAGCCCTTAGTTTGATAGTGGAGGATTATTGAGATGGGAGGTATAACAGTATGTAGGCTCAGATATTCTGATACTGTATAAGTTGTTTTGGTTACAGAACTGACTGAGTGTACCAAGGAATATGTGACTTGGTGTTAGAGATGTGGAGGAGATAATATTTTAATGTTTTGGCAATAATCTGGTTTTGCTGAAGGACTATCTTGATTTAAAATAATGGCTAGGGCCTTCACTAAGGCAAGGACTGCTGTCAGGATTGGGGTCAGTTGTGTGATCCTCCTTCTGGATCCAGATTTGCTAATTGTGTCAAGATAAAAAGAGCAATAGTGATGAAGCAGGACTGTTCTGGAAATCGTGTTTTCATGTTAATTTTTATTATAAATGAAAAGTAAACAATAGTTCATACACACATTTTAAGAAAGCAATAAAACACTCATTAATATTCTATTTTTGCACTTCTGCTTATTTTTTTAAGTCTTCTGTCCTGGTTTAATAATGTGAATGTCAAGTCTCATGCCTCTCAATATACCTCCTGTAAATGTGAAACCTCTTTCATTTACTAATGACTATAATTAAGTTACGTGTTTTCTAAAGACCAATAATTAGGTTTAATTATAAAAATACCATGGGAATCATTAGCTATAACAGATACAACATAGAAAGATGAGGGTTTACTTTCTTTTCTCTTAGTATCTAGTTTACCTTCTCTTATAAAACTCTTAAATATCATGTGTCTGTCCATATGTATGAATAATATTCCTTTCACACATAATGTGGTTGTGGCACAAAGAGAATGGTGGGTTTTCATGTCAATGAGGAGGGTCAGTGGTCTCAGCTGATGGCAAACTGGGAGTTCCCTTCTTCTTTTTCCTATTCTTGCCCATTATTCTTCTATATCCCTGAACACCACTGGAAACAGGCAGGGGAATGAGATGAAAACTGTGATAGAAATCAGCCAGAAAAAGAACAAGAGACGGACATCCCAACTGTCTATTTAAGGGGAAACCCAGACTCCTTCAGCTGTGACATTGAAGCAGGCAGGTGGTTGAGAACTGACGCTATATTTCGATGATAATTTGGTTGAGAACTGAAATTATTTTTCACTGATAATTTACACATTTTATTTTTTAGCTAATAAAACGTGCTGTAACTATCAACAAACTTGCTGAGAGAAAGCTTTAATTTGGTAGTCACCGGGAAAAGCCAGGGAGTGAGGAGCCAATTATAAAACTTCACTGAGGTGGCTAGACAGCATGGGATAATCTCAGCTGCAGGCTCCTGGAAAAACTCCGGCAAACAGAGAGTATATTGAGAGAAATGATACATAATCATGCTTGCAGGGTTTGGGGAATTACAGCAAGTACTAAGAAATGAGCATAACAGCAGGAGTCAGGAGCACAGGGAAGAGGAGATGGGGAAGAGAGATGGAGCAGTTTCAGATAGGCACATAGTTTGCAGTTATTGCAGGAACCCAATCATTGAACTTGAGCCTTTGAGAACATTTTCAGAACAAAGCAAGGTCACAGAATAAGAATTATGAGGGTTGCTGGCATTTGATCAAGGCAGAGCACAAAGGAAGAAGGGAATGACCAAGGGACTGGAACAAGTGTGTAGTAACTTGGAAAGCTGCTCATGTGGTAAAACTGGGACTCAGGAATTAAACTAAGTTGTGAAGGTCAGTATTATATTGAGTTGCCTGTGTAATTGACTCTGACTGCAAACAGTACTAAGTGGCTTATGCTGGGGGCTAAGACACAGCTCTAAGTAATGGAAAAAGATAAGGTCATCTAATAGATTGTTACAGAAAAAAAGAAATGAGAAAATTTGATGCAATACAAGAAATTTCATGTAAAGATTTTCAGACAAAAGTAAAATGACACCTAATGGAAATCTGGATCTATACAAAGGAACGATGGGCCAGATACAGTAAATATAAACAAAGTTTTTCTCATTTTTGGACATTTTAAAGGTTATTTCTGTTTAAAGTCAAAATAACAACAGTGTATTTGGGTTTTACAACAATTGCGGATTTAAAGTATATGCCAACATGATCAAAAAAGACGATAGTGAAGATAAAATGGAATAATGAAAAATTAGTGACGATGGAAGGAGGGAAGAGAGAAATAAAGCAACAAAGAACAGATAGGGAAAACTGAAAATAAATAGCGTGATGTTATTAAAAATCTAATCCTCACGTTTCTATTTAAAGATGTGATAATCAGATGGGGATAAAAAAAATCCAACTATTTGCTGTCTATACAACACACACTTTAAATATAAAAGTGCAACTAGGTAAAAGTAAAAAAGATGGAGAAATATTTGGCTCATGAACAGTAATCATAAGAATATTAAAATGGCTATATTAGTATCAGAAAAGTAGACTTAAGAACAAGAGTCATTATCAGTAATAAAGAGGGATATTGCATGAGGATAAAAGGGTCAGTTTTTCAAGAGAACATACCAATCCTAAATGTATATGCATATAGCTTGTGAGCACATAAAGTGAAAACTGATAGCAGTGAAAGGAGAAATAGACAAATTCACAATTTTAGAAAAGTCACTATTTAGCCCTCAATAATCAACAGAATATGTAAACAGAAAATCAGAAAAAAAATGCAGAAAACCTGAACAGTACTATCAGCCAACTTGACTTAATTAACATTTGTAGAACTTTCCATCCAAAAGATGGAACATAATCTGGACAAGCAAGTTTCGATAAATTGAAGAGTTATTGAAACAACTGATAACTTCCAATAACATGTTTGCATCTTGAAAACATTAGATTAAGTCAGAGAAGCCAGAAACAAATGTCTACATATATTATACATTTATATGACATTTTGGAAAAGGCAAAAATTGTTAGGACAGAAAACATCGGTGATTTCCAGGAGCTAGTTTGGCAGGGACGGTAATTGACAGCAAAGAATCAAGAGGGAATTTAGGGGGATGATGGAAATGCTCTATTTCATGATTGTAGAAGTGGTTACAGGTTCTGCGTGAATTTGTTAAAACTCTTTAAACTGCACATTTATTAAATATGAATATTACTGTGAGTAAATTATATCTTGATAGGCCTGAGTTTTTAAAATGTCCTTTGAGTCAAAATTCTCCAGTCTTGGTAATTTCACATAGTAGCAGATTTCCATGAGATTAAAAAAAAAAAAAGAAACCAGAAGAATAGATTGACTCATACCCAGGTGGTACCTAGGACAAAATTGCGTCTCTTTGGGCTCCTTTTTGGGTGCTCCATCCTTTTCTTCTCTTTGCTATAACTATCTTCATGGCCCATTTTTAAAAATTGAATCAATTAATCTTTATTTCAGTAGGATCCCAAATTAAAGGCTTATCATTCATATATTATTTAGACTGCTTAATTTATATGTTTTGCTTAATTAACATATGTTTATAGTTTAGGCTCATTACTCAGGGCACATTTGCAATGCTTTTTAAATTATAGAAATAAATTTATATAAGATTGTCGTATGGTCAAGAGGAATACTAATATTTTTATCAAAAAATATAGTCAGTGTAAAAAAATATATATAGTCAGTGTGACTATATGCTCATTTGAAAAAAGAACAGTCAAAAACATAGATTCTTTTAAAAAAATGTTTTACTGAAGATTACCATACATAAATGCAGGAAATTATACAGCTGTTTTTTGCGTGAATTTTCACAAAAGAATCCAGATCAAGAAACAGAACATTATCAGCAGCCCAGAAGCCCTGGTTTTGCTCCCTTGCAGTCACTACCCACTCCACAGGGGTGCCTGTTTTGTTTTGTTTTGTTTTTACAAATGGAATCAGACATTCTGCACTGCTTTGCAGCTATTTTGTTGTTGCTGTTTTATCACAGCATTGTGTTTGTGAGATTCACGTCATTGCATGCAGTTGTAGTTCTGCCATTCTCTTTGCTGATTGTATGCTTGTGTATGAACAAGCGTATTGTTTTCATTGTATTGTTGATAGACTTTTTGGCTGTTTTCAATTTTGGCTTTTTCATAGTGGGTACCTAAGAGCATCCTCGTATGTGTCATTTGATTAACTAGGCATTTCTGTTAGGTGTACAGCCTAGGTATGGAACTATATAATAGGGCATGCACATAATCAACTTTATTCAAAGCATAGATTTTTCTCAGATGAAATCTATATTTTTGATCATTATGTTTGTATTACTTTGACATGTTAAATTTTCAGCATTGTAATTTCTAAATCATTATAATAAATAGTAAAGAAATAAATCATCACCTTTCTGCTTGGCATCCTAGAAGATATCTGTGCCAATATCCAGAACATGTAATTTTATATCTTTGTGGATAGGAAAGATAGCCTTTACACACCTTTCTTAGGTGCACTATCAGCAAGACATATTATTTTCTAGGCCTCAAGTAGCACTTTACTTTGACAATGTATGATAGCAATGCTATGTTCATAGATTTAAAATATGCATATTTCCATATTTTATCCCTCAGGAAATGTTATCTCTAACCTTACAGTGAATGCAGTTGTCAGCATTTCACTTGAAAAGTCCATTATTGTAACAGATACTCTAGAAATATGATTATAGGTTGATTTGAATGTCAGGAAGAATCAATAGTCAAACAATAGCCTGCAAGGACTTGTTTACGTTATGGAAAATTTTACTAGGTCTTGGATAAAAGATTTCTTCACAAAACCCAATATTCAAAATGACCAAACTTACAAAGCAGAGAAAGAGAGTCATTTTGTATATTTAATAAATATATATACGCTATAATAATAATGTAGTTATATTATTTTAAATAGTCATTTATGGCAAGATTTGTGCTAGTTTTATCTATAGCTCAAATAAGTCAATTTAAAATATACACACACACAATATTATAAATTGTTTTTTATAGTTACAGCTTCTTTTCTGGAAGAACTGGAAAGATATGAATGACAGGAAATAGAGAAATGATAGTATAAGCCATATACAAAGACACTAGAGGTGGGCCACAGTGGCTCAGCAGGCAGAGTTCTTGCCTGCCATGCCTTGAGACCTGGGTTTGATTCCTGGTGCCTGCCCATGAAAAGAAAAAATACACCAGCATGCTTGCCATCAGTAAAGGCCAAAGGCATCAAATGTAGGCTGGCATGAATTAGCCTACTGAATAAGTGAATGAATATGTGCATTCATCCTTCTATATATATGCTTAAGAAAACTAGTTATATTTTATATTTTCATGAAGTTTTGTTTGAAAATATGTTTATAGCTCAAAAATGTATAGAGATATTAAATAATATTGTTTTTTCAGTCCTCTGGGTCTTTATTGAAGCAAGTCCTAAAATAGTGTATTATCTGAATATCCAGTTCTAATTGAGTAGTTTTGCATATTTTTCTATTGTTCTGAAAAAGGCTGTACAGTGTATAATATGGGAGTCATTTGTTTGCAATTTTGAAAGGCCTCACTCATAAAACTGTGTTGACTCTAAATTTAAATTTGGGTCTTGCCCTTAGTGACTTTCTATTTTTTTAATGTATTTATCTGTTTTTGTATGTCTTCCTTCTCTGAAGGTGGACGGGAACTATTGACTGTTTGCTTTTATATCCTCATTTATTAGCACAAGTATTCAATTGACATTTGTTCTATGAGTGGATGAATGAATGTATGAGCTTTTTTTGAAACTAATTTTGAAAATAGAAACTGACCTATTTATATTTTGTACTTAAGCGATTTTGGTAATTTATATTTTTCTGGGAAACTATTTTTCAAACACTTATTAATTCTTTAGTAGATTTATAATATTAGTTCTTTTAGAAATATATTTCTTTCTCCTTGTTATTTTTCATAATTATATTTTTCATTTTTTTCCTTAATTTTTATCACTTTTTACTTTATAATTTTTTGAGAATCTGCTCTTGGGTTTACTTATCAATTTAAAGCACTTTAAAGTTTTCTCATATATTTATTTAGAAATTTATCTTTATTATATTGTTTCTCCCAATTTTCTTAACTGCAGTTTTTCTTATTTGAATTTTTTGAGCTAACTGCTTAACAACAACAAAAAATTCCTTTTCATCTGGTTTATTACATGCATTCTTATTGGCTCCCTAGAGAAGTTGGAGAAACCCAATTTGGTAATTTAATGGATTGCTATAACAATAGTTAATAGAATCCCATAGTTGTAGCATCTGTCAGATAAATTAGAATCACAGAATGAAATGTTATTAGAAATCTAATAATTGACCTCTCACTGAATTATTTGCTCCTATTTTCTCTGTCTCTGCTTTCTCTCTCTACTCTCTTTGTAGATTAACTTTTACTGTTTCTCAATCTGCAAGGCCTATAATAGGTTATATTTTACATATTTTGAGGCAAGATATTGACTTTTCTTAGGAATTTCAAAATGGAATCTAAAACTTGAACTGAGAATGAAAAGTCTCTTGCCATATTTGGATCTTGATTCCCAGACCAATCAACTGTGACATGAGAGGCAGACTCACATTTTTTTTCCCATGGGCAGGCACTGGGAATAAAACCCAGGTCTCTGGTATGGCAGGTGACAATTCTGCCACTGAGCCACTATTGCGCCATCCCACATTGTATTTTAATTGCATTTTTGATGATAAAATCATGTGGGGGAGCAAGGTTGAAGAGTGGGCAGTTGTTCATCAAGGTAGATGATAATAGACATGGTAGTAAATACCTTTTGCAGTAGAGAAGCATTTAAGTCCATGAATTTGCCCCTCAGAACAGCTTTGAACGTATATCACAAGTCAGTGGTTTTCAAACTGGAAGTCTAGTTAAAACACCTATTGCTGGGACTCACTCCTGGGGTTTCTGGCTCAGTTGGTCTTGGGCCTGAGAATTTACTAAAAACTTCCTAGGTATTGCTGATGTTTTTGAGTATCATAGTCTTAGGAAATGCTAGTGACATTCTTATCATTCTTATTTATCTTTTATTGAAGAAGTCTGTAATTATAGTTGTTTCTTTTTGTCATAGTAACACTCTAATAGCATGAATTTAAGTTTCTAAGAGTGTGGGGTTGTTGCATTTATTTAAACTTTTAAATCAATATTTCTCATGATTGCAGTATAGACAGAGAAATGGTATACAAAATTTCAATTTTTTTTGTAATTTTTTTGTCTTCCTTGAGGCATAGTACTGAAGTTCCCTCACGTAGCTATGTGTCAGAATCAACTGAGGATATTATTAAACATAAAAATTAGTGGCTCTTACCTCATATCTTTAAATCTGATTCTTTGAAGATGGATGAGTCTATGAGTCTTTGGATGATGTTTTGGCAATTTTGACAAGAATGGATCTGTGAAAAGTCCTCATTTCAGCTTCAGTAGGTGTATTCTTGATTTACTGAGAGGTCCTGCTACCTTTGTGAGAATATTGTATATTTAAATTACTTTGTCTATATTTTGTGTCTATTTTTTGTCTATATTTCATGTCTATTTAATCTTCCAGTGGCTAAGAGAGTTATACTAAATACTCCCTAGTAAATTATTTTAGATTTTTTAAATAAATATTAATGTACTCCTATCAGACAAGTATGTTTATGACTTTACACCATTGTGCAATGTAACATTTGTCAATATTAAATGATCCATTTTGTTGCCAATTTCTTCTTCTTAATGTAATGGCTAATTGTGTAAATTAGCACTCTCAGCCTTTTTTATTTTGTTTACTTTTCATATGTACAATAATTTTGTTTATATTTTATATGTAAATAATTTTAAATATGTACTAAGTTTGCTACTATGCAGGAATCTGGGTGTAGAACATTAAACAAATAGAATCCCTTACTCTCTGAATTCTGATAAATTTTTGCCCTTCCTTTTTGTTTTCTTAATTTTTTATTGTATTTCTTATAAATGGCTTACAGATGATTTTTGTTGTGTCTATTTTTCTTACTCCAGTCTGCCTTTAAAATTCCTGTCTTTTAGTAGACTGTTTAAATCATTTAAATTCATTTGTCTTATTGTTTTCAGTTTTTATGCATCAGTGCAAAGTTCAGACTTTATTTTCTAACTTCTCCTTTAGGGATTGTTAGTTTGCCTTTTATTCCCTTCTCTTCCAGTAATTTAGGAAGCTTATACCCTCTTTCTAATACTACTAGGAGCTAGGTTTACATTGCGTAAAAAAATTCTTAGCTTATATTTTTTCAGGAGAATAAAGTGATGCAAATTATTATTTCATCCTTTCATTAGAAAAAAAGGATTAGACTAAGATTTTAATTAACAAGTTGCTCTTTTATCGGTAAAGTATTTATTATAAAATATGCATATTCATTTTCAAGTATTATGATTTAATTTTTGTATTCCGTTTTAGATCCCCATTTGTACTTATTATTTGACTTTACCCTATATTTAATTTCATTCTGCACTGATTGTTATTTGTTTTACTGTTGTAAAGGCTCACTAACAATTCTTTAATGCCATAGATTTCCCAAATCTGTGTTGTTCATTTTGATACCTATTTTTCTTGGCTGACAAATATTTTTAAGTATTCAGTATTCAAGAGGGTTTTTATGACTGGCTAATTTTCTGAGATATTGAATAGTTTATAGACTATCTATTATGACCTTTGTATGTGATGGATGTTTGGCAAAATAAGGGTTTCAGAATTCCTTAGTTATTGCTTCATTTTCATCAATTAGAAAGAAAATGAAGCATCACGTTTATGTCTGTGGTTGTAATTAATTTTTCCTCTGCCAAAATACTTTTAGATTTTTGGTTAGTTTAACTTTGTTGTTTTAAAAAATATTTTGTTCCATTTGTGTTGAATTAGGTGAGTCATTTAAACCAATATACTCAGTACCTTGTAGTTGTTTTTGTTGTGATAGGTGTCTTTGTTTTGTTTTATATGTGTTTGCTTTTTTGTTTGTTTCTTTTTAGCTGAAATAAATTTTCTTCATTTGCCATTTTACTTCAGTTTTCCAAGTTGCTTTTAAGAACTTATAACACTTAAGTCCAATGAAACCCTTCCCCTAATCTTTGAACTTTCTCTACATTCCAGGAGAACTAATATAAGCCACATCATTGGTTTGATATTATTAATAATAGCTAACACTTATTATTCTAAATTTTGTAAGTATTAATTCATTGAATCCACTCAATAATTCTATGTTGAAGATATTATTTTCCCAATTTTATAGATGTGGAAAGCATCATTAAATAGGTTTAGTAATTTACTCAAAATCATATGACTAATAAAAGTTAAAACGACCTTGCTCTTGACTTCTAGGCTCTTTTTTTTTTTTTTAAGAGTGCATGGTCCAAGAATCGAACCTGGGTCTCCCTCATGGAAGGTGAGCGTTCTACCACTGAATCATCTGTGCACCCTCCTGTTATCCTTTAAGTGTAAATTCTGCTTTTAAATATTTATAATGTGGGCTTTAATTATTCTATTTATAGTTTAAATATGTTTTATATAATCCTTCTTTTCCTAAATCTTCTCTTAATTTCAGGCTCAAATTATTATACTTTTTTTTAAATCTCTGCCTATTCTCTGTTCATGACATTTTAATCCTTCTTCCTAGAAACCATATCATTACTGTCTTCTTGGATCTTAAACATTTTTTTCCTGGTTGTCAAATGATCCTTAATTGAAATATTTTCCTTTGTAGTTCTTAATTAATTGGACATTAGACTGTATCAACAGATGTTGATGTCATTTATGATGTCATGAGGGTGGTAACCATAAACATTGCAGCCAGACTGGGCAGTCCCCAGAATGTCTTTAATGGGTCCAGAGAGTTATTTGGCTAAAGATTGGTGCCACATCTGTAGGGCAATACTGACAGTCTCAAAAGTGTTATTTCCAATGTGCTTGACATTTTATGCTTCTTTTGTTCTCTGGCTGGTTCCTTAAGGGCTTTGATGACAGGGTGGAGGCAGAAGGTGCCACCTCAATCTGGGCCTGTCTTTTCTGAATGATCAGTTTCACCATAGTCATTAGACTGTTCTAGTCACCAATTGTCCTGTTGGTGTCATTACAAACTGTTTTGGACACAGATCCAGGGGGCCAGTCTTAGGCTAGGGCAAATGTGGCACCAGCTTCCTTACTGGTGCACCTAACATACATGACTGATTTTTTGGGGTCAGACTTGAGCAACATAGGATTGGTGGCTGGTGTCTGATGAACCTAGTTGCAGGACAACAGAAGAAGCCTAAACATAAGTTTAATTTCTGTAATTTATTCTCTGGTTTCTCCCCCAGAGACATTCCCCCTCAACTCAAATGGTCTGTTTTCTTTGTGTTGTTACGCTTAGACTGTTGCAGTTCTTATTGCAGCTGCTGTTTT
The DNA here is from genome assembly GCA_004026745.1 of Myrmecophaga tridactyla. Lineage (NCBI taxonomy): Eukaryota > Metazoa > Chordata > Mammalia > Pilosa > Myrmecophagidae > Myrmecophaga > Myrmecophaga tridactyla. Next base: position 14,227 of record PVIY010031991.1, read on the forward strand.
CTTTTTATTCATTTCATAATGAGGAGTGTCTATCAAAGTATGTAAATTATACTAACTAAATTCTCTGCTCTCTGTGTCCCGGTATAACTTCATTTCCCCATTTTCACACCTACAGCTGGAGAACGTGTTTGTGTTTGTGTGTGTGTGTACAGCTCCTAGAACTTGCTCAGATATCTCACAGGCTTTTATTTAATGTGCTTCTGCTAGGCTGATATGGGATCTTCTACTTATACAACTTGTTTCTCAACAATAGAAACAAGCTGTGTAAGTAGAATACCACATAAATAGACACATAAAATCTACAGAACGTTTTCTTATTTCCCAACTGAAAGGTCCTTATTTCTATGTAATCTCTCGTGATGAACCTACCTTGGACAGATTTTATAGTTACAAACTCTGAAACAATGTAGAAAAGAAAAGAGTCATATTTTATAAAGAAGGCATCCTATGCTGTTTGTCTTCAAAACAGCGCTCTTTTAAAGAAAGGAGGACTGGAAGGTTTCATGATAAATTTATGATCTTATGTCTCATCTAAGGTCCGGGTAGTTGGGTGGATCAACGTGTTGCCACACCTGTTCTTGTGATCCTAGATTCTTTCACTGGGTTCTGTTTCAAACTACAAAAGACATTTGAATCTCTCTTCTCCAACTTTCTTTTTTTTTTTTTTAACATGGGCAGGCACCAGGAATCGAACCCGGGTCCTCTGGCATCACAGGCAAGCGTTCTTGCCTGCTGAGCCACCGTGGCCCACCCTTCTCCAACTTTCTTATTGGTGTTTGGTTATAGGTTGCTGTTAGAATTACCATAAAATTTGGATTGCTTTTCTCTTTTCCTTTGATTTCATAGTCGTTTTAGTGGGAAATTAGAAACCCAAATGCAGAGAACTTTTTCAATACACAGATACAAGGCTTAGAGATAATAAATAACTTGTTGCAGGTCTAAATGTTGAGCTGGCGTTTGAACCCAGAAAGATCTGATTCTAGTACCATACGGTTTCCACTTTTATGGAATAAATCTTGTGATATGACTCCATTGTAAATAGGGTCTTTAGAAGATATTTTTAGTTCAAGTGTGGCAAACTTGGATCTTTCCAAGATCCAAGTAAATCACAGAGAATTCTATTTTCTGCTTTATAATCCAAAAACATTAAGCCATAGTTCCATATAGTCAGTTTGTACCATAATTGTTCTTTTTGAGTGGCATAGAACTTGGAGTACCTCTACTTTCTAATCTATTATGTTCCCTTCTGGCTGGATCTCTTACCTTTCATCTTTTTCCCCCTAAAGCTTTTATTATAGGCCACAATTTTTTCCTATTTTTCTTAATTGTAAGTGGGAAAGTAATCCCAATGGATTATTCATGCTCTGAAATTTTAACTCCCCTAAACACAGTATTTTGGTATGTCAATATTCCATACTCTCATTGAAAAATCTTCGCCAGTTCATAGTTTATAGAATAATAACCCCAACCAGATATACCATGCCTTTATTCATTTGCTCTTTGTTTTAATTTCAAAGATTATAGTTTCTCATTTGAGGCAGAGTAAGAATGAATAGGTGGGAGTGTTGATGGAATTTTGGTAGATTCCATTACATAGTCTATCATTTAAATAAAGAAAAGTTGAATTTATAGCCATTTTTACTATGTGCATATTGATAAGTAGATTTCTTTATGTGGAAAAAATTAAGTGGAAGTTGGATAATCAAATGATGACATTATCTATTAGTTATCTGAAACCAACATCACTGAAAAGGTTGAGTGGATACAATGAGTACATTCAAACTAAAAACTTAAGGTATTTTCATTTTTCCCCTTTTTTCAATGTTTGAGAAAATACAAACAATTCTAAAGCCACTGAGTTATCAGAAATGTCCTTTGAATTTTCTTCCTTTCACAGGTACATCCAGAAATACATTAGCCACAGAGAAAAACACATTTTTCCTAAAATTTAGTTAACTATATATGTGAGAAATATACGTTAGTGGAAATTCTTGGTCTTGAATCTGAATGTTTAATTTATTTCTATCTTACTCAACAATTATTTCAGAGGATAAAAGAATATCAAAAGATAGGCAAAAGATACCATTTGCATTTAGTATTATATTGCTTTAGAATTACTTTCTATTATTCTTTCATGCTGAAAAATAGCCATCCAACTTCTATTCTTTTAAAAGTAATGCTTTTGGGGAAAAAAAAATTAATGCTTTTGGTGCTGCAGCGGGAGAGAAGATGCCACTGTCTGGGTCCTGGGCTGCAGGTGTCTAATTTGGAATACCGAGTACATTTACGAGAAAATAGCTGGAAACTACCATAAGGAAATTGAAAATGGCACTTCAGCTATGTTAGGACTATAATGGGAAGTATCAATCGATATTTTTATTATAGCTGCTTTTTTACCTCTTTGACCTGGACAGCTTTGCTCTTTATTTCAACATCAGTGAAGTGGCTCCGCCACATAAGAATGTACCATCAAGGGGTGTGAGCCCCATGAACCATTCCCCCCAAAATTCTATCCTGGTTTACTCAAGGTCCAAGTTAGGTATTAGAGCCACAGTTCAAAGCAAACAACATTGGTGGCATGATAGAAAATCAAACTGATGATCCAGGAAAAGACAACATGAAATTCTCCCCTGAACTGGGTATGATTTTTAATGCTTCTGATAGCTATCAGAAGTATACCTTTAACATGCTTATTTGGGATAATATGCCTACACTTGGGATACCATAGAAATGTGCCAGATCTAAGAAATGCAGTTAGTAAAGTCTTATTCAACTGATCTGAAGGTTTAAGAGGAGGACTAGATGAAGATATCCAAAAACATTCCCTGGAAAAACTAAAGTAATAAGAAATAAGTGTGAGAGATTGATTCGAGGAAGAATGATTGGAACAGCATATGCTACAGGAGAAACTCTTGTATTCCTCAGTAGCCATTATGAAGTGAATGCAATGTGGCTACAGCCATTGCTGGCTGCAAACCAGGAAGACTGTAAAACCCTGGTTTTCCCGGTGATTGATACCATCAGTGCTGATATGCTCACGTACAGCTCATCTCCTATTGTACGAAGAGGATTCAGTTGGGGACTCCAACTCGGAACAAGATGGGATCTTGTTCCTCTGAGATAGAAGGACCAGAAGGAGCTGCTGCACCAATAAGTAAGAATTCTGTATGTTTGAAAAATTTCCGCTATAAATTTCTTCCTCTTTATAAAGAACAAAAATGTTGGCTTTATCCATTAAAAAATTTTGGATGCTTACTGAATTTTTTGCATTCTGCTAAGTCCTAAGGAAAGATTTGTAAATAAGAAATTGGCCATGCCCTCAAGAATTTATAGCTTAATGAGAAGGGTAGGCATATAAACTTGAAAAATATCCAGTGATAAATGTTGCATAGGATACTGTGGTAGTATCCTACTTGTGGTGTTTTTTAACACCAAATACCATGGCCTATTGCATTGGTCATTAATTTGTCTTCATTCCTTTGCTAGTATGCATAACCCTAGAAGAAAATTGAATATGTAAAGCCTTTTATGTAGTTAGGATTTTTAGGATGAATTCCTACTGGTACAATTACCAAGTCATAGCTTATGAATTTTTTCATTTTATACATGTTCCTTATTCTTTACTATTTTAAATCTGTTCTTATGATATTTTTCCTGTCTTTTGTTTTCTAATAAATTTCTTACATAGATTTCAGAGATTTGTCTATATTTCTTCTCCTTTTTTAAAGTTCTTGGGCTTACTCTGCTTTTTCTAAACTTTTACTGTAAAAAATAACATATATAAAAAGTACACACAAAAATATACATACATGCTAAACGGTGAATGCCTGTGTAACTGCTACCCAGGTCAAGTAACAGCACCCAGAAGTCTCCTAAATGTCCCTTCCTGATCACAACCCCTGCCTCATCCCTAAAGGTAATCATTAGCTGATTCTGGGGAATCATTTGCTTACTTTCCATATGATATATTACTTGTCTTGCTTCTTTAACTCAACATTGTTTTAAAAAAAATTTTAATGTTACAAACAGTGCTGTTACAAAAATTCTTATTCATGGGTTCTAGTTTACAGGAGTTAAATTACTGGGTAATGCAACATACCTCTTTTCAACTTGAGTAGACAATGCCAAAATTACTTTCTCAACAGATATTTAGAATGTCTTGGTCTCCTTAACAGGCCTTTTGGTACTTGTTAGCTTCCTTCCATCTGAATTAGACCTAGAGAGGAGGTTAATAGAGCCCTTGGCCCAGTTTCAGGTGCCTGATAGGATCTCAACAGGGGTGGAGTTGTCTTCTGCCCGCCCCATCAGGCTTTATGTTAGAGAATCTGTTGCAGTTCTTCATGGTAGTAGTGAAGTCCATGAAAAAAACCATAAAGCTTTCAGTTGTTTCCTGGCTTCACATGTTTGCAGCTTCTTTTCTCAAGCTATTGTACCTGGAGATTCAGTGCCTGTCATTGTCCATCTTCCTTTCAGGGTTTAGGTGATGGAGCATAGCTCACAAGATGACAGAGCTGTATTTGGTGACAGTTCATCTGTGTGTCCTGTCACTACAGGACACTACTACTGTAATTGAAGGCAAACACAATGATGGTTCATTTTTTAAATTTCTGGTGAAGTATATGTGGTCCTTAAAGTTTTTTTGTTTTGTTTTTTAATTTCTATTGACAGCACAAACAGGCTTTGTTACATGCATTCTCAGTTTTTAGTCAATTTTGCTAGTTTTTGCCTTTTTCATCTTCATGAGTATTTGTTTTTCATTGTTTAAATTTTTAGTATTTTTAACGAAAAGCATGTATTCAGTAACAAATCAAATAGTATAGAAGAACTTATGATGAAAATGGCTATCTCCCACTCTTTTGTCTTACTTTTGGTCTTCTGCTTGCTACTTCCATAACTTCCAGGTACTAATCATATCCCTCTATTTCAGATCAACCAATTTAGACTCTATGTGAAAAATTAAGATTTAGTTCATTTACAACACTTCCCTCCTATTCTTTGCCTCCTAGCATTGAATTGTGATTTTTAAATTATTGTATTGGTTACTTTTGATGCTTTAAATTAATCTTTCTTGTTCTTTACAAAAAGTAATGTATTTTATTTTTTAGAGCAGTTTTTAGGTTTACAGAAAAATTGAGCAGAAATTATCCATTTATCCCACCCTCCCATTACCATAGTCTTTCTCTTTTATTAATATTTTACATTAGTGTGGTACATTTGTTGCAATTGATGAATCAATATTGATACATTATCATCTAAAGTCCATTAGGTTTCATTTTTTGTGTGTATTTTGCAGTTCTATGAGTTTTGACAAATGCATAATGGCATATAGCTACCATTACAACATCATACAAAATAGTTTTACTGCCAAAAAAATCTGTCTGGTCTACCTATTCATCTCCCCATCACCCTGAACCCCTGGCAACAAACGATACCTTTTACTGTAGCTGTAGTTTTGAGGTGGAATAATAAAGCATGAGGACTTTTCAGACAGGTGTTTTTCACTTAGTTACATGCATTTATGCTTCCTCTGTGTCTTTTCATGGCTTGACAGCTCATTTTTTTATCACCAAATAATATTCCATTGTATGGATGTACCACAGTTTATCTATCCATTCACCTATTTAATGGCAAACTGGTTGCTGCCATTTTTTTTTCTTCATAAAGCTACAATGAACACTTGTGTGCAGATTTTTGTGTGGACATAAAATTTCAACTCAATTTGGTAAATACCTAGGATTGTGAATGCTGAATTTTAGAGTAAAACTATGTTTAGCTTTGTAAGAAACTGCCAGTCTTCCTAAGTGGCTGTACCATTTTGCATTTCTACCAGCAATGAATGAAAATTCTTATGGTTCCACATTTTCACCAGCATTTGCTACTGTCAATGTTTTGGATTTTAGATATTCTAATAGATGTGTGGTGGTATTTCATTTTTGTTTTAATTTGCAACTGCTTGCTGAGTATGATGTGGAGCATCATTTCATATACTTACTTGACACATATATATCTTCTTTGGTGAAGCAACTGTTCCTTTTGAAATTTTTGTGCCTGCCATTCTTTTTTTTAAATGAGATATTTGCCTTAATTTTAATATTTAATTTCTCCAATAGTGTTTTCCCTCTGTGAAATGAAGTTGATATTAACCTCTAAAATATTTCTCTCTATTTAATCAAATTTCTCTCTTTTCTCACTCTCTGCTTCTGTTGCACACACACACACATCCACACACACACACACAACAGTGCTCACTGCTCTTCTGGGTTAACCTTGATGACACCCTGCTAACTTTAAATTTTTCAGAATCTCAGCATTTTAATTCTCCTTGCTCTTGTTGCCACCATCCATTCTTTTCTTTTATCATCCTACAGATATTTAGTGTCCTTCTGCCTTTGTGAATATCATATTATAGGAATAAACTGTGAAATATATTTATAATACATGGAATACTCTGTCTACTTGGAGGATAACCATAGGAAATAATAGTTTAATGTTTTGCTAAGAGGCTAAACAAAGTTAAATTTGAATATATTTACTATCTAGTAATATATTCTATAAATATAGAATATATTTACCTTAAACCAAGTATTAAAAGAACTCCTTTTACTATGTCCTAATACAAGTTAAAATAAACATCATTTATATCTGAATACCTTCCGTGTTCTTCCTAAATGAAAAAAATCATGAATGAATCCCAATTATACTAAACTGTATCTGTTCTATACAAGGGTCACTTTTAAATATGCAAAAATCACTTCCATCTCTCAGAATGTTTTACAGATTTTTAAAATGTACTCTTCCTTACAGGCCCAGTATAATGTTGCTATTTTGTGGCTAAGGATATTGGGTTATTTTCATGGCAATACTTTAGACCATCAGCCCTCCAATCTATTTTTTTTTTTTTTTTTTTTTGCTGAAGGTAAAATAGCCACCCAAAGTGTTCACATCCTAATCCCCAGAATCTGTGAAATATTACCTTACATGACAAGGAGGACTATGTGTATGAGACTATAAGTTAAGGATCTTGAGATGGAAAGAGTACCCTACATATCCAAGTGTGCCTAATGTAATTATACGGGTCCTTATAAGTGAAAGGGGGTGGCAGAAGAGTCAGAGAAGGTGACATGATGATGGAAGCAGTGGTCAGAGTCAGAAGAAGATTAGAATGTGCTATACTTTTGGCTTTGAAGCTGGAGGAAGGAACCATGAGCCAAGGAATGCAGACAACTTTTAAAAATCTGGAAAAGGAAAGGGAATAGATTCCCCTTTAGAGTCTGGAAGGAATGCAGCTCTATCAATACCCCTTGATTTTAGTTCAGTGGGACTCATTTTGAACTTCTGAAGTCCAGAACTGTCAGATAATAAATTTGTGTCATTTTAAGCCAGTAAATTTGTGGAAAGTTGTTTGTGCAGAAGTAGGAAACTAATGTAAACATCCACAGCCTTTGTACTTTTGTTGCTTTAGGCCCCATTAGGGCTTGGCTCTGAACTCTGAAAAGAGCTCTGTGCAAGGGCCCTGAAGAGCAGCAGTTCCTTGCAGAAGGAAGACCGCCCACCAGTGGCCAGAAAAAATCCATTTAATTGACAGCTGCTAGCTTGAGAATATAGGGCAGCACTTGGGAGCCTGGATCTTCTATCCTTCTTATTCTAAGATGTTGCTAAATTGTCTGTGTGGAGGAGGGAGAAAAGTGAGTATTGAGTTTCCTACCATTCTAAGCTTGAAAGTTAGTAACTTTTTTAATGTAAAGGGAAATAAAAACTTCCATTTTCTTTACAATTACAGCTTTGATAGGTTTACAGTCTGCATACAGGTGATGAAGCTTGAGCAAATGTTTCACCAACATATTACACGCATAACTAACTTTGCAGCCTAAAATCTTTAGGTCCTTAGCATATATCTTCTTCACTAGGTCAGATCCATGTTTTAGGTTCTGATACTGCCACAACCCACTTTCAGGTGCCAAAGTGATTAAGAGTTAGGATGTATTCAGCTGACAATAAGCACCATGACTAACAGTAATTTAAATGCGTAGGAGTTTCTTTATCTAATGCAGTCCAGGCTTGGTAGTCTGGCTCAACAAAACCATCAAGAAACGGACTCCTTTCTTCCTGGACTCCAATCCTTAGTGTGTAGCTTTTTCCCTCATGTTTACAAGATGCATTGCCAAGCATCAGGTTAATGGCTGTCAAGAAGAAAAAAAGAAGACAAAGGGCAAAAATCAAAGGAAAATGAACTTTGTTCCTATGGGTCATTGCCATTATATGTAGCAAGGAATGTCGTTCCATGAAATCTCCGGCTTGTATCTCACTGAGCAGAACTGCATCAGTGGTTATTCAGGGTGGCAGTATAGTCTAGGAAGGTGAGTGTTTAAAGGGAAATAAAATTGTGAATTATTAGGGCAGCTAATCCTCAGTGACTATGGAATACAAATTTAAATAGGTGGTTTCTGTAAGAGAAATTAGATAACTTTACTATAGGTATCATGATTCTTCAACTGCTGATCTTTCCTAAGGTAGTGAACAGCAGAATGCTTTTTCAGAAACACGTGGTGAACCATCATCAGTTTATTATTAGTGGCGCCCTTTGTTCTCCTTATTGTACTTTTGGTTCAGCTAGAAAATGCTTACAATGTGGAATTTTAATGAAGTTATTAAAATGCATTCTTTTCCTTTCCACATATGTAAGGAAATATCTTTTATGATCTCGTTCCCATTTCTACAAAAAAAAAAGTATTGGAGTTGCAATTGTTCCTAAGAAAATATAGAAAATTACAATAGACCCTCCCTGTCAAGCTCTCAGGCGTAACAATTATTTAAAATAAATGATCCTTACACTTATGGAGGCTGATCAAGTTACAAAATTCTAAATTTTGAGTGCTTTTTTACATATAATAACTAACCAAAACCAACAATTCTAAAATGAGGTCTTTTTATTATGTATCACATGTTTCCTTAAAAGAGAACATACTTCATAGCCTCAAATGCGCATTATTGTTGCACAGCAGTAAAGTTGAAGGGTACAGTGTGTGGCACACGTCCAGCCGTGTCATCCCTCAATGAAATTTCAGGGCTTGATTATACCACAGTAAAATCCTGTAGTGGAAAATTACCCGCTTTGTCATGAGCTAGCATTTGAAAACATCTTTTTTGAAATGAAATTTGTGACTTCCTGCTAACAGCTATAGCTGGGAAAGCTTTTCCTATTCCTTTTCCTGTTATGAAAAGGAAGACAGGAAGAAAGAAGAGGTAGGAAAATCATGTGTAAATTGGTAATATTGCTAAAAAGAAAGCCATGTGCTCAGCAAGCTTTCCATATTACAATTTTATAATTACTTTTGAGGTTTCTGAGTGTTTCTAAACCAGGCCATTACCGGGAGAATCCACAATTTCTTTGTTGTTTCAAACCTGGATGATTTTTTCACACTTGGAAATTAGGAATGCACATTAAAATGTTGGTGGAAAATGAAATAGGGAAGAAATTTATATTTTTAAAAAATCATTTAACTTTAATAATAATCATATTTAGGCCAGGTTTCTATTACTCAAATGAAGCAAAGAATTGAGGCAATTATCTTGATAACTCAGACAAAACCTCCAGAGGATATTATCTTGCTTAGTTAGCTGAATGCTGGATAAGAAGGCCTGAAATTGATGCTGTGTTCTTAGGCACTGAGTTACTCAGAATGGAATTAAAACCATTTTTCCTCATCTATGCCGAAAACTGGTATTGATTTCCCTTTCAGTAAGAAACTATTTTATGAATAAGAAATCAAACACAGCTATTGTTGGACTTTGGAAAATCATCTAGAATTTTGGATAGATTGATAACTGTTCAATAATTTGGGAAGATAAAATAATCCATTTAAAGTAGAGTAAGATAAACTCTGTAAATGTCTAAAATAAACACCCTGGAGGGAGGGTGGAAGAGAAAGAGGAATGTACTGTCTTTTTTGCCATACCCCACACCTCCCCACACCCGGTGTTCCTAAGTGGTGACAGTTGTGGATAAGTGCAGTGGGGGGGTCAAGACTTTACTAGGTCCGAAGCTAATGGGACATTTCACACGTGATGTCACACATGGTGGTGCTAGAAAAATATGTCAGATTCATAATTGGTCTACCTTATTGCCTGACTGTTTTTCTAATGCCTCTTAATGTGTTTTTTTCCTTTTGTCCAGAATAAATTTATTCCTTAATAAAATGAATGATATGATCACTTGAATGAAAATAGAGTTAAAATTTGAAAGTTACTTAACTGGAGCAGTAATTCTCATGGTCTTAGCATTTCTGTTTTCAAACTTGCAGTTTTGACTTGTTGATGTGCTTTCAAGGTTTCATTCCTTTTCAGGTTTAAAATGGAGTCATATTGTTAAGTTAATGCAACATAATCCAGCTTTTTTGGTAATTGAGGACTTATTTTTTTAAGTACAGGGATTACTGTAGACTGTAATTTTGTTGTGTTCATTGTGTAAAATTATAAATGCATTATTAGAACTTCAAACCCCATAATAAATTATGTACATTACTATTTTGGGGATTATGTATAGTGACACAAATATTTATATAACTATAATCTAAATTTTAGTTATAAGAGAAAAATTTATCTGAATCTATATATTCTTTGGAATCCACTTTTAATGGTGATAGACATAGGATATTTGGATGGGCAAGAAATGGTATGGGATTTTATTAATGAATGATTTTTAAATGCTTAATTAAGCATTCATGTTCATATAGATAGGTTTTGTTGGTTCAGGTTCAGGTTCAATTACATTATAAAATAAGTCTGCTTCATATAGCCTTTCTATAGGGTTAATGAGATAGGAAAGCATTATTACACTCCATATAACAAATTAAGAATTGTGGATTTGAATAATTTTGTTCTAAGGATTACATTTTTTTTCCTTTAGAACTTTATAAAATCTAATTATTTCATACAGAGGGATATCTATGGATTAGTAATAAAAAAAGACTAATAAATCTGAGGAATATATATTATTATTATTATAGTGCATATATTGTACACTTATATTTTGCATATTTTGGAAGCAGACTCATCAATTGGCAGACTTTTTTCAGGGTTCATTTAATGGCAAGAGATAAGGTATCTATATTTTTTAACAAAGAAAATATTTATATATGTAATTTGTATATGAACATTCAACTCTATTGCATATATCTTCTCACATATAAGATGTGTTGTATCACTTGTAAAATAAGGGGATGAATACTAAAGAATACTAAACTAAGCAGATGACTACATTGCATTAAATGCTTTGCTTGCCAAAGTATTATTTTCTTTGTTTTGTTAATATCATCTAAAAACTTGACATTTTGGGATATCACTGTATGAAAAATGAGTTGTTAATGGAGTATGTTTATCTCCTTCTGCATATGAATTGTCATTGAATGGGAATGTAAACATTTCCCCAATGATAACATATAAGTTTTCTGTATTTTTAAAGAGAGCTTAGAGGCAAAACTAATATAGCTGGAAAATAACAATAATCGTAGGTATCTTTAAAATGATTAGAAATGTCTACATAAAACAAATGTATCAGCACTCTTGGTCATTATCCTTTATAAAAGCCACTGATTGTCTTGATTAACAATGACAAAGAAAGGGAAAGTGTATATTACTGTTGTCTGAAGAAGGAATAGAAAAATAACGATTCTTTGTTACATGCAAGTAACAAAGAACTGATTCACAGCTTTCTTGTACAGCATTTGCTTGCAACCTAACTTATGAGAAGGAACTCTATAGAGACAATTCTTTGGATAGGTAGGTGTGATGCAAGAATGTATCTGACACTTCTTTTATTAAGCAAATGGTGCTGCAATAAGGGGATAGTCACATGGAAAAAGAATGAAATGTAGTACATACAAAGGAATTTTTTGTTGTTGTTATTTCAATGGCAATAATAGGGGCATATCCAAACACCAGTGGATAACCATCTGGCATTTTCTCTCTGCACATAAACACTACTATGGGACTAACACTTTGCATGTGTCTGAGAGTCTCAGATGTTAAAGAAATTGAAATGTTTAAAGCACAATTATTATGTAGTTTAAAGTTAGAAACAAATTTGTTAATAAATTTGACATTGCTGTAAGTCATAAATGTGGAAATAATAATAAAAAGAAGCAACATATAATTGAGCACCTACTATGTGACAGATTGTTTTCTAGGTGTTTTCCGTGAAATTTAATTTTCCCAGCTTCTATGACAGATGCTACACAAAGGGATGGCCTAACAACAGGACTTTATTGGCCTACAGTTTCAGAAGCTAGAAGGCTTGCTTCCTCCCCAACTCATAGATTGTAGCTTGCTGATGGGCCAGCAATCCTTATGCTGGCCCTGTCAGATGGCAATGCCTGTGGCATAGTTCTTCTCTTTTCTTTCCCAGGCCCCATTTTCCAGCTTCCAGTTCCCTGCTGTGGTTTTCTCTAATTATGTCTGAGTTTCTTCTGCTTATAAACGACCCCACTAATCAGATTAAGAGCTGCCTTCATTCATTTGGACCATACTTTTACTGAAAAAAAATCTTCAAAGGTCTAGTTACAAATTAGTTCACGCTCATAAGACCAGACAGGGGTTAGGAACGGCTCATGTGTTTTATGGGGGATATGACTTAATCCCCAACAATTTAATTCCTCTAACCTTCAAATTCTACAAATGAGGAAACACATGCACAATTTCATAACTAAGGTGATTGATCAAAGTGTGAAGAACAATATTTTGGAAATCTAATGAAAATTATAGAAAGGATAAACCTTGCTCCTTATAAGTCTCTAGCAAGTTACTTTTTATTTTTTTGCAAGCTATTTTTTTTACAAGCAAATTCCACTAAAAAGTTGTTTTTTTAGAGTTAAATGTATAAAAGCCGTGCAAACCAAAAGGCACAAAGAACATTATGAGCTGCCTCAAACTACCAAGATCAAATCCAGTGTGCCCCAGGACTGTGAAAACCATGTTATTTTAGTTTTCCAAATGGCAGTGTTTGTCTTTTTTTCAAGATCTGGAATTTAAAGAGACAATAACTAAATACCTTCAGTCCTTGATCTAGTCAAGAACTCGCTGAAAGCTGGACACAGGAGTCTGACAGATGTGACTAGATATCAGATTTGGATAAAAACGCGTTTAAAGGGCATGAGCACTCGTGGCCCCAGTGGCCTTCCTTTTGCTCCACTCTTGAATGAAATGAGCTACCCCACTTGGACAGAGATGATGCGGAATGCTAGCCAGCCAAGCACAGCAGGCCTACCCTTGCAGTGTGCAGCATAGAAGGGTTAAAAGCATATGTTCACTGCAGGCAGTCTGCTCCAGAAAAGAGACAAAAGCCAGGAGCTGAACACTTTGAAATTGTCTTCCTCCAAAATTGCCATACAGATAGATTTTTCCTACATCCTAAAAAAGACAGAAGTCAGAAGGAGCTGAACAATCTAAAGCTAATCCTTGCTTCAGAATCACCATAAGCTTTTTTTTTTCCTGCATCCTTGGAAGAAATTAATAAGGCAATGGAGAGAGGCAAGGAGCATGATCCCAAGAGGAAGCTTGTCATTATAAAAATAGTAGGCTGATGAGAGGCTTCCGCCTAGAAATCTTTTAGAAGTATACTTATAATATGATATAGTATAGTATAATATAATATATAAATTACAGCAATTTTAATTATTTAGGGCCATTTGTAAAAATTGTTGATCATTTATGGTTTAGCCTAGCAGGTTTGTGTGGCACTAATACTAGGAATAAGAAAGATGAAACATAAAGGTCAAGGAGCTAGTTGCTTTCTAATTGCTGTCCTTTTGTCTTCAGACTGTCAGAAAGCAGAGGGTTAGAACAGGGAATGGTTATTTTGCATAAAGGCTTTCTATTTTTTGACATTTCCAACATCTGCATTGCACGTCCAAATGGGACCTAAAATAATGGATGGGAAAAATTAGGTGGGAGGAGTATCCAGTGCAAGAATTCTGTCTCAGCCTAATTAACATTCAAAGATCAGATGAAAAAGATGAAGTCAAAAAGAAAGAACAAAAATTACAGGGAAATTATGGTAATTGATAAAGAGGTACCATAATTGATAGAAAAGAATAAACACAGTGGTTTCAGTCAGCTCTGATTTCTAACAAATCTGCGGAGACTTACAGCAAAATAATTTGGAATATTTAACAGGTAAAAGATTATTAGGTCAAAGAAAATCAATTTATATGGAAGCTGAAAAATGCTTCGTGTTATATAAGATTCACAGTGTTCACCATTTCAGAAGGCAAAATTAAATACCTCAAATTCCAAACCCCCAACAAAGAAAATGTATTTTATGTTCTCCTTGATTTGTTGTGTAATGAAATCTTGAAGTCATAGTAAATAGTAAATTCATGCAAATTGATTAGGGGTAAGAGTAGGCCATCAAAAGCACAGATTATTTTTAATTTTTAATTAGTTAATTTTGATTATTTTGAAGTTTTGACTATCTTTATCAGTGGAGGAAAGCAATTGCATAGTAGTAAATATTTTTAAGAAATGTTTTGTATTCATAGATCTATATGTGATATTCTTTGTGAAATTGATTTGCTTTCCAAATTAAAGGTTGTCGTATAATAGGAAAATAATTTTGCATACATAGCAATACAGGTAAATTGAAAGCAGAGAATGTGGCCCTGAAATAATTGTTAATATTTTATTTTATTTGTGTGTATCTACGTAGTCATTCATAGTTGTGCTGGTTTGAAAGGAAGTATGCCCCCTAAGAAAAGCCATGTTTTAATATAAATCCCATTTCATAAAGGTAGAATAATCCCTATTCAATACTGTATATTTGAAACTGTAATGAGATCATCTCCCTGGTTGATGTGATTTAGTTAAGAATGGTTGTTAAACTGGATTAGGGGATGACATGTCTCCACCCATTTGAGTGGGTCTTGATTAGTTTCTGGAGTCCTATAAAAGAGGAAACATTTTGGAGAATGAGAGATTCAGAGAGAGAGCAGAGAATGCTGCAGCACCACGAATCAGAGAGTCCACCAGCCAGAGACCTTTGGAGATGAAGAAGAAAGACGCCTCCCGGGGAGCTTCGTGAAACCGGAAGCCAGGAGAGAAAGCTAGCAGATGACGCTGTATTCGCCATGTGCCCTTCCAGCTGGGAGAGAAGCCCTGACTGTGTTCGCC
>PVIY010031992.1:0-29399 GCA_004026745.1 Myrmecophaga tridactyla
GGAGTAATTTCTTTGAATCTTCTTTCCTATACCTATGAAATTATTCCTATAGATGACTCCAAATACTAGTGTGGGGTTTCCTAATCTACTTGTCAGGAAACCAGATACTTTGAATGTATCAAGAAGTCATGGCTGAGCTTCTATTGAAGATCTGACTTTATTTCTAGGTAGGGAAGTTGCTTTAATGTGACAGATCTCTTAGTTATTCATTCTCTTTAACCAACTTCGCTGTTTCCTGCTGAATGCATATACCCTATGTAAACATCTTGTTCTTTATGTGACTCTACTAATTTTTCAATTGGCTAGGGGTATTTTATTAAATAGTTATATATTATGGCTTCCTGATATCCTATTTGGGAAAAATTCATCTTTTTAAATCAATGGGTATAGAGATATTTTTACCTCTGTAACTGTAATTGTAAAATGTAGGAGCATATCAATATTCTAGAAATGTTTTTCTTTTCTATTTGCAGATGTCAGTTATTAAAGAGTTTACAAAATGGTGCATTATTTGTCAAAGTCAAATTATATTGTTAACAGAAATATGAAATCATAATAAAATATGGCTTTTGTCATGCCAGCAGGCACAAATATATGCCAAGACCATAAACAGCCAGTCACTCTTATGTTTGGAAATTGTACTTCTGGCAGTAACCCCACCTCACTATCAAAATCAGGTGATGAGAAAAATGAAATACATATTTCAAATTGTATGATTCTTATTTTAACATTATTGCTGAATTACTAAGGACTGACAAACTAAAAAAGGTAGGGAAAGAAATTGGATTGTGAAAGGAAATATGAGACACAAAAATATGTTGCTGTTTTTCATAGAATGGAGAAGAGTAGAGCACTGAATTACTTGGAGCAAATTATAGCCTAAGAAAAACACCTGTAGTATCAAATTTAGAGATGAATTAGACAAGTATTCAGATAATTAATGGAAAATCAATCTTCCCTAAATACAAAGAATCTAAAAAGAATCTATCTACCTTGATTAAAGCCACGGAATAAATGCACAACCGTCCATTTCCCTTTGCTCATGTAGACAGAACCTAAGAAGAGATCATGTTAGCTAGATGAGGGGAATTGAATGTAACAGAGGATAGAGAAAGGGGACACTGAGTAGCAAATTTCCTCTTTGAGTACAATAACCTATTCAAGACATAAATCCAATACAATTCTACCAGTCTTTGATTTTGTTCCATATACCTATTCTTTGCTCCATCATTTTATTGACATCAAGTATTTTATTTGTTTCTAACAGAATCTCCTTCTGTTCAATCTCTATAGATGTTTATTGTAAACTAATGAATTGTCTCTAGTAGATGACAAATAACTGAAGAAACACTATTTTCTTAGTATAAATCTTCATACTGAAGCTTCTTAGCAAAGTAAAGGTATATCACATGGTAAATATATACATATTTGGAAAATATTTTGAGATTACTTTAAAAATTTTAGTAGCCACTTGAAGAAGCCCCAGAAAAAAGGTACATTTTCAACTCCCTTTAAATAAAAGCTGACCACATCCCCTAAAATCTGATGACACACACATGCAAAATATGAAGCAAACCAATACAGCCATCGTTATACTTGTAAATATGCTATGTGTAAATATAACCATATAAGTGGAATTCAAGCAGTTTTTAATAATTATTTTTAATTGCAAAAAATTATCCTTATGCAACAAAATAAGTCTTCTTGAATTTTAAGCCACCAGAAACATTATTATTTACACAATTTTGATCATAGATATAAATTCATGACATTGAAATTTCAATGTATCCCCTAGCATCAGGTTTGGGGCAAAAAGAACATATTTCAAATGATTGTCAGGGTTACATAAACTGCACAACTGACATAATATTGGCACAAGGGCAACATTAAAGGCAAGTGGAAAATAATACACAGTTTCAAGTTAAATGGAATAGCAAGTACATAAGGTGCTTCTCTGCCAGTCTTGTAAACATAATTTGATTACAAAGCAATAGAAAGAATTATTGATATATTGAAGCCACCCAAAATATTGTTATATCTTATTGAGCCAGAAGTCTCAATTTTGAAAATATTCAGAAATTTCTGAAGAGTTTTAAATATCACTAGAGCAGTTGATATCAATGCTCCATCCATGATTATTCTGATGCCTTTACTATTTCTATGCAGATAAATTGCTGGCGTGCTTTCATTTTCAATAGCCAGAACCTACATCTCTTTATCAAAAGCCTGCCTTAGACTCCAAGAGCTCATTTTGTCTATGTGCACTGAGAGTCCATAAGCATTTAAAGTCCTAAGTAATGGGTAATCCATGTCCCCCCAATAAGGTAGCTCTTAAAAAAATGACTGATGGTTAATGGGGTAGAAATATTCCAGCTTCCTTGTTCCTGATTAGAACAATTTATTTGGGGTTTATACTTTCTCCAAAAACTTCAGAGCAGAATTCAATCAAAGCTACCACCTGTGAAGCTAGGCTTGCTATTGCACCTTCGATAGAGCTACATCATTTCTAAGACTGACATCATAAAACCATGACCACTACCCTCTCAAGAACATTTCTATGCACTTCCACATAAATCCTTATTTCAGCATTTGCTTCTAGTGAACCCAAACTGAGACAGCTAGTTCCATAAATATTTCAGTTACAGAGTCTCAGGATGAGATTCTGGGTTTGGATCATTGTCTGGCCAGATGATAATAGGGACCATGTGTTTGTAGCAAGCAAAGTAGTGATTACCTCTGCTATGGTATAAGGAATTCACTGGCTTGTGCAAAATCTCTAACGTTTAATCTATATGGAGGAAACCTAGACTGTGGATTTGGTTAGTTGTTGCTAAGTGCCACAGGTGCCCTGAAGAAGGAAAACCAAAAAAAAAATCAGATCATCTAGTACCAATTCAGGGCACAGTAAGCAAGTCATAATCCCTCCATGGCAGCATTTAAAGAGACCCTTTTCTTCAGCAGCAGTAGACCTTGTTTGTAAGGATAGTATAACTAGAAAGAAGGTGAAATTTGAAGGTTTGGCAAATCATCTATACCTGAGTCAGAACTCTGGAGAGCTAGGGGTTGATATCATGAGTTGCTATTGTCTGTTGTGAAACTGGACTCACTGTAGTTAATAGGGAAGGAATCTGAAAAACTGGAGGAAAGATTGCGGCAGTTAACCATTAGAGGCAGGGTAAATGTAATTACTGTCATAAACTCACAGATCAGATAGTAGTCATGGGACATGATCCACAGAAAACTGTGAAAATGGCCAATTGAGACAGTGTTCTTTTGGGAAAGGATGGATGGTCAGCCAAAAGTGTCAGCTGATATATTTGATTCCAGAGATAAGGACATGGTTATTTCTGGATGAAAGCATTTTTCTGCTTACCACAGAAAAAAAGTGTTTACCTTTTGTTTTTTGAGAGAGCTGGTATCAGATTGGTGATTTTTCTGTATTAAGTGTTTTGTAGAATTCAGCAATTATCTTTTTCTGGAAGATTAATCTACATGTTCAGTTTATTTAATAGTTATAAGAGTGTTAAGGATGTTTCCCCTAAGTGAGCTGGTTTTTCAGGATTTTTTACGTTTGCTGTAATTTGTTGAAAATTGTTGGCAACTTATTGTTCATAATATTCTCATATTATCTTTTCAATGTCTGTGACTGGGTTCTTAATGATAATCAAAATTTCATCCCTGGTATTTCTATTTTCTCTCTCTTTCTCTTTCACATACATACACTCTTTTTATTTCACTCCTGGATCAAACTGCTAGACATTAACAATTGAGTTAAACTTTACAAATATCCAGCTTGGATTTATAAACATCCTACCTCTTGTCTCCTTTCTATTTTATTAATTTCTAATATTATCTTTATTATTTACTTCCTTCTAATTGCTTTAATTTCAATTTTCTCTCTTTCACTTTTTATAGTGGAATCTTAGGGCTCTAAAATTCCATCTTATTGAACCATAAGCTAATAAATTAAACTATTCTCTCTTTTTGATATAACCATTTAAAACTATAAACTTTCCTCTAAGTTGCCTCCCCAATTTTTAACATGTTGTATTTTAATACCATTTTATTTCAAATTTTTCTAAATTCTTCTGCAATTGTTTATTTATTTCTAAGTGTGGGGATTAATTTTCAAATACTTGATGTGTTCCTAGATTCATTATTATTATTGATTTCCTATTTATTTCTGTATTGGTTATCATATTATGCATGAAATAAAATATTTTATGTTTCCTGACTTTCTTTTTTTTTCCCTAGGGCAGCATATGGTTTATCTTGGTAAGCATACCATGTGCACCTGAAAGAATATGTATTTTGCCTTCGTTGTTTACAGTGTGTTATACATGCAAATTTGGAAAAGGTAGTGGATAGAATTTTTCAAATCCTTTGTATTATTCTAATATTTTGACTAGTTCTGCTGCTTTTTTAACTGCAATTTTATTGAACTGTATTATATATTCACTTACCATATACATACAATGGTTCACAGTATCATCAAATCACAATCAATTTTCGAACATTTTCATTACGCCAAAAAAAAAAGAAAAAGAAGAATAAAAGTAAAAATAAAAGTGAAAAAGAAATACCCTAAACAGCCCATACTCCCTGCCCCACATTATCTATTTATTTCTTTTTCTTTTTCTTGCTCATCTGTCCATAGTTGGATAAAGGGAGTGTCAGTCACAAGGTTTTCACAATCACATGGTCACACCTTCGAAGCTCTGTAGTTATTTAATCATCTTCAAGAATCAAAGCTATTGAATTACAGTTCAATAGTTTCAGGTATTTCCCTCTACTCCTCCAATGCACCAAAAACTTGAAAGAGGATATTTTTATACTGCATAAGAATAACCACCAGAATGACCTCTAGGCTCTAATTGAAATCCCTCCACCACTGAGACTTTGTTTCAAACCTCTTCCCTGTTTTGGCTAAGAAAACTTTCTTACTCCCACAATACCATGGCCAGACTCATACCCTGGAATCATGTCCCATACTACCAGGGAGATTTACAAACCTGAGTCATGCCTGTTGTAGGGGGTAGGACAGTGAGCTCACCTGTGGTGTTGGCTTAGACAGAGGCCACATCTGAGCAACTAAAGTGGTTCTTTGGTGGTGACTCTGAGGCATAATAATAAGTAGGCTTGCTGTCACCTTTGCAGGAATACATTTTATAAGGGCTAGGCCCAAGATTAAGGGCCTGGCTCATCAAATTGACAGTCCCCAGTGATTGCAAGAATATCAGGTTCATCCCCAGGTGGGAAAGTTTAATATTTCTACATTTCCCCCCAATCCTTCAAGGGATATTTGCAAACACTTTTTAATCTTTATCCCAGATTACTCTGGGAAGTATTTTGGTACTTACCAACCTGTACCATACCAACAAAATCTCATTCTTGAAGCATCAGAATGGATCATATTCTCAGTTCTTTATAATTTGAGTTTTGCATTATGTCTTAGATATCATGAACGTTATGTTGCAGATATTCAAGATTCTGTTTAATTGGTCCAAATATTGTTGAATTGGTTATTTTTTGTGACAATCAATTTGCTTAGACTGAAATTACAGACTGCCATGCTTGCATTGGATGGTTGTTCAGAATTCACTTTAGTTCTTCAAGCTGTATTTGCCAGCTTTTTAATGTATTTCCACACATATGAGGTACAGAAGTTAAACTGAAGCCTGGCCTGACTTTAATTACAGAATGATTTATTCTTTTTGCCTGGTTCCCTCCTTTCTGGGTTTCTCTGACACTGTCTGCTGGTTTTTCTAGTCCCAAAGCATAATTTTCCTGACTAGAAGTACAGTAAGTTTTCACTGAAGTTTTAGTCATTTAGAACAACCTTAAGATTAAGGCCCATACAAACAAATAAATAAAAACATAAACAAACAGGAAACTAATTCTATAACTGTCTCTTGTTCCATTTTAACATCATGAATATCTGTTTTATTTTGACTTCTGAAGGCTTTCATTGATTAAAAAATGTTTAAACTATATCCATATATTATTGCTGTTATTTTCAGGTTGATTTGCTTATTAGGAGCCACTTCTTTATTGGAAATGAAGACACCTTTTCTGTTTAGAATTTTTAATTTCAAATATTTCTGAATTGTGACAATAAATATGCTTTATTTTGTGTATATTTTTGAACATTAATATTTTTAAATTTGTGTATCTTTTGCTTGATATAACTATATAGTCTTCTTTTGCAAAAGCAATTTCATTTAACATAAAATATGTTACTTAGCAAATAGCAACTGCATTATTTCAACATTTGACAGGCTAAGCAATATTTCTGTGAAATATCTTTATGTCCAATAGTTAAGATGTCATTTTTAAAAATTTATCTGTAAATTATTCTCAAAGTTTACCACAGTCATATACCAGTTCTGTCTAATTAACCATTTGAATACGAAGCACTATTGTTAGCAGAAATAAATGCTTTGAAGTTGTATGATGGTTTTCTGAAATAGTGTGTTTAAGTAAACTATGAAGTGAAGCTCTGTTTTTTTATTAACCTACTAGATTTTCAATGAGATAAATATATTTTGCATGAATATGGATATTTTTATGAAGAATGATAATGAAGATCAATGTTTATGTTTTTGTTCTCATCAAGAAAGTTTATACTTCATTGCATATAACGTCTTCTTCAAAAAATTCCAAATGCCTTGCTTTTGCTCTTCTCATTATGTTTTTTTTTCCTTCCTTCTTTTTTTGCATGGACACACCATGGGAACTGAACCTGGGTCTTGGACATAGCAGGCAAAAACTCTACCTGCTGAGCCACCGTGGCCCACCCTTTCTCATTATGCTTTGAGTTCTTCCATGCATGAAGACATTTAAAATAACTGATTTCATTTGACTGTTCACTATATTTGAATCAAGTAGTTGATAACTAGGATTCTGAAACCACTTCAGCCAACCTGATTACCTATGTCATTAAAAAAATTGACAAATTCTTTAACAACTTTTGATATTGACATTACAAACCATTTTTGAATTGATGGTGTCTTTAGTCATCCATGAGCAGAGTTTAATTGAGTATACTGAATATTAAAAATTTTTAGTGGCCCAAAAATAGAAGGTTGCCTGAGCACAGTTATTCAGCATATGTTTTATACAAAGAAACACCTCAACTAAAAGTGAAGTTTGACTTTTTGAAGCAAATCTTCTTCATATTTATGCAATTTAATTAAATTCAGATGTTGGGTGCATTGTTATACATAATAATATATCATTTTAGTTTTGGTGTAAAACTCATGATTTTTACTTTATTTTCTCTATCTGGTTTTGCTATTAACAAGCTAGCAGATTTTGACACTTTATACTGGCAATGGTTATTGAAAGAAGAGGTGCAAGACATATAGAGAGAGAATAGGTAGGCATGAGTGAGGTATTGACGTTTACAGTGTATGAAATATTTTGAGAAGATTTGTATTAAATTATTTCCATTGTATGAATAATCTGTTCTACACTGTGTCACTTGACACTGGCACTTATTTTTAATATTGGAAAAAAAACATAAAATATATAATTGTTAAAAATGCTAATGACAATGGTCTGATATATTGTTGTCTAATAGATAAAGCTATTTGTAGGATTTTAAAAATGGAAGGGACATATCTTTCAATTATATAATGTATTGAAACCATAAGAGTTATTTTCAATATGCATTAAATAAAAGAATAAATTTATAAATTAAAATTTAAAAGCTATTTATATGTTTATTTGAGATGAAAAGTTACATATTTTAAGTTTGTCAGCAGGGATTCAATAGTATGGAACAGAAATCACTCTAGATTTTAAGCAGAGTTGGATTTAATTAATATTTTTGAATGTTATTTTAAATTTTTTCATTCAGTATATTTATATTATTGTGCTCCAAGCATATAGTATTGTGCTATCCATTTCTGAATTTTTACAGTCACTCCTGTTGCACAATCCATACTCCTTTAGCACCAATTGCCCAATCTATACTCTATTTCTATTACCTGATAATCTGTGTTAACTTCAATTCTCAAAGATCATCATAAATGTTAGTTTATTTTAGTTATACCATACAGTATTTGTCCTTTTATTTCTGGCTAATTTCACTCAGCATAATGTCCTCAAGGTTCATCCACATTGCTACATACTTCATGACTTTATTCTTCCTTATAGCTGCATAATATCCCATCGTATGTATATACCACAGCTTGTTTACCCACTCTTCTACTGATGGACATTTCAACTATTGTCATCTCTTGGCAATTGTAAATTCTGCTGCTATAAAAATTGGTCTGCAAATGTCCATTTTCGTCCTTGCTCTTAGGTCCTCTGAATATATTCTTAGTAATGGGATTGCTGGATCATATACCAATTCTATACTTAGCTTCCTGAGGAACTGCCAAAGTGCCTTCCAGAGGGGTTATACCATTTTACATTCCAACCGAGGATAAGTGTCCCTGTTTCTCCATGTCCTCTCCAGACTTGTCATATTCTGCTTTTTTGATAATAGCCATTCTAGTGAGTGTGAGATAATATTTCCTGGTGGTTTTGATTTGCAATTTCCTTAAGCCAGTGAAGTTGAGCATCTTTTCATGTGCTTTTTAGCCATTTGTATTTCCTCTTCTGAAAAGTGTCTATTCATCTCTTTTGCCCCTTTCTTTAAATAGGTTGTTTGCCTTTTGTTGTTGAGTTGAAGAATCTCCTTATATATACTGGATTCTAAACCCTTATCTGGAATGTGATTTCCAAATATTGTCTCCCATTGTGTAAGCTGCTTTTTACTTTCTTGACAAAGTTCTTTGATGCACAAAAGTGTTTAATTTTGAGGAGTTCACACTTATGTATTTCTTTTTTCAATGCTTGTGCTTCGGGTATAAGGTCTAGGAAAGCACCTCCTTTTACAAGATTTGTAAGATATTTCCCTACATGTTTTTTAAAAGTTTTATGTTCTTAGCTCTAATGTTTAGTACTTTGATCCATTTTGAGTTAATTTTTGTATAGGGTGTGAGATATGAATCCTTTTTCATTCTTTTGCATATGGATATTCATTTTTCCAAACACGATTTACTGTTCCAGGTGGGTTGGTTTGACACTTTGTCAAAGATCAATTGTCTATAGATAAGAGGATCTATCTCTGAACGTGCTATTCAATTCCATTGGTCAATATATCTATCATAATGCCAGTACTCTGCTGTTTTGACCACTGTAGCTTCATAATATGTTTAAAACAGGAAGTGTGAGTTCTTCCACTTCATTTTTCTTTCTCAATATTTTTAGCTATTCAAGGCATTCTTCCCTTCTAAATAAATTTGTTTAATGGTTTTTCTATTTCTTCAAAGTAAGTTGTTGAGATTTTCATTGGAACTGTATTGAATCTATAAATGAATTTGGGTGGAATTGACATCTTCAATCCATTAACATAGTATGCCCTTCTATTTACTTAGGTCTTCATGATTTCTTTGTGCAATTCCTTGTACATTTCTGTATAGGTCTTTTGTATCCTTAGTTAAATTGATCCCTAAATATTTGATTCTTTTTGGTTGGTATTGTAAATGTAAGTTTTTTTTTTTCCTGATTTCCTCCTCTGATAGCTCTTTACTAGTATATAGAAACACTATTGTTTTTTGGTGTTGATCTTGTCCATTGCCACTTTGCTATACTCATTTGTTAACTTTAGTAGCTTTTCTATAGATTTTTTTTTGTATTTTTGATATATAATATCATTTGCAAACAGTGAGAATTTTACTTCTTTCTTCCCAATTTGAATGCATTTTATTTCTTTTTCATGTCTAATTGTTCTGGCTAGAACTTTCACCTCAATATTAATAATACTGGTGCTAGTAGGCATCCTTGTCTTGTTCCTAATCTTAGATGGAAAGATTTCAGACTTTATTGATTGAGGATGATGTTAGCTGTGGAATTTTAATATATTCCCTTTATCTGTTGAGGAAATTCCCTTTCATTCATAGCCTTTGAAGTGTTTTAATCAAGAGAAGATTTTGAATTTTGTCAAATGCCTTTATGCATTAATCAAGATGATCATTGCATTTTTCTGCTTTGATTTGTTGAAATGGTGTATTCCATTAATTGATTTTCTTATGTTGAACCATCTTTGCATACCAGGAATAAATCCCATTTGGCCATGGTGTATGATTCTTTTATTGTGCTGCTGGATTCTATTTGCAAGTGTCTTGTTGAAGATTTTTTTCATCTATATTCATTAGAGAGATTGGTTTGTAATTTTCTTTTCTTGTGGCATCATAGTCTGACTTTGGTATTAGGGTGATGTTGGCTTCATAGAATAAGTTAGGTGGCTTTTCCTCCTCTTCTTTGTTTGAAGAATTTGAGCAATGTTGGTACTAATTCTTTCTTGACTGCTTGGTAAAATTCACATGTGATGCCGTCTGGTCCTGGACGTTTCTTTTTTGGGTGCTTCATGATGACTGATTCAAATCTTTACATGTAATTGATTTGTTGAGGCCATCTATTTCTTCTTGAGTCAGTGTTGCTTGGTCTTGCCTTTCTTGAAATTGTTCATTTCATCTATGTTGTCTAGCCTATTACCATAAAGTTGCTCATAGTATCCTCTCATTACCTCTTTTATTTCTGCAGGGTCAGTGGTTATGTTTCTCTTTCAATTTATGATTTTATTTATTTGTAACCTCTCACTCTCTCTTTTTTGTCAACCTAGCTATGGGTTCATTGATTTAATAGACTTTTTCAAGGAACCAGCTTCTGTTTTTGTTGTTTTTTTCAATTGTTTTCATGTCCTCAATTTCATTAATTTATGCTATAGTCTTCATTATTTCTTTCCTTTTGCTTGCTTTGTGGTTAGTTTGCTGTTCTTTTTGTAGTTCTTCCAAGTGAACAGTTAATTCCTTTAATTTTCTCTTTCTCCATTTTTTTAATATGGTCATTTAAGGCAATAAATTTCCCTCAACACTGACTTTCTGCACCCTATAAATTTTGATATGTTGTACTTTCATCTTCATTTGCCTTGAGATATTTACAAATCTCTCTTGTAATTTCTTCCTTGACCCACTGGCTGGGACTGTGTTATTTATCCTCCATATATCTATGAATTTTCTGGCCCTCTGCCTGTTATTGATTTCCAGTTTTATCTCATTATGATCCATTATGAAAGGATTTTGTATGATTTAACTCTTTTTAAATTTATTGAGATTTGCTTTGTGACACATCATATGGTGTATACCTGAGAATAATCCATGAGCATTTGAGAAAAAATGTGGGGTGTGTTGTTCTGTAAATGTCTGTTGTCTAGTTCATTTATCACGTTGTTCAAATTCTCTGTTTCTTTTGTGATCCTCTGTCTATCTATTGACAAGAGTGGGGAATTGAATTCTTCACCTATTATGGTAGAGGTGTTTAATTCTCCCATTAGTGTTATCAGTGTTTGCCTCATGTAAGTTTGAGCACTCTGGTTCAGTGCATAAATGTTTATGGTTGTTATGTCTCCTTGCTGAATTGTTCCTTTTATTAATACATTGTGTCCTTCTTTGCCTCTTTTAATTGTTTTACATTTGAAGTCTAATTTATCAGATATTTGTATAGCTACTCGTGTTATTTTCTGGTTGTTGTTTGCATGAAATATCTTTTCCAAACCTTTCGCTTTCAACCTATATTTGTCCTTGTGTGTGAAATGAGTCTCCTATAAACAGCATATAGATGGTTCCAGTTTTTTTTTTTTTTAATCTAATCTGCTGGTCCTTGTCTTTTGATTGGGGAGTTTAATCCATTAACATTTAATGCTATTATTGTAAAGGCAGTACTTTCTTCTACCATTGTATCCTTGGATTTTATGACATATCTAATTTTTTTTCTCTTTTTACCTTTACTGATAGTTTTCATTTCTACTCTTCTCCAGACTTCTCTTTCCTGTTTATCTATCAGCATGTGGTGCTCCCTTTAGTATGTTTCACAGAGTTGCTCTCTAAGTCACAAATTCTCTCACTGATTGTTTGTCTTAAAATATTTTAGTCTCCCACTCATATTTGAAGGAAAATTTTGCTAGATATAGAATTCTTTGTTGGCAGTTTTTTTCTTTTAGAGTCTTAAATATGTCATACCAGTATCTTTTTGCCTTCATGATTTCTGCTGAGAAATCCACACATAGTCTTACTAGGCTTCCCTTGTATGTGATTGATTGCTTTTCTCTTACTCCTTTGAAAATTCTCCCTTTCCCTTTGAAATTTGACAATCTGATAAGTAAGTGTCTTGGGTCATGACTATTCGGATCTCTTCTTTCTGGGTTACACTGCACTTCCTGGAGCTATAATTTTATGTCTTTCATAAGAGATGGTAATTTTCAGTGATTATTTCTTCCATTAGACTTCCTGCTCTTTTTTCCTTTCTTCTCCTTCTGTGACATCCACAAAATATATATTCATGTGCTTCATGCTGTCATTCAATTTCCTGAGGCCCTGGTTATATATTTTTTTATTCTTTTTCCTATGTCTTCTTTTGTGTGTCAGATTTCATATCCAGTCCTCTAGTTAACTAATCATTTCTTCTGCCTTTTCAAACCTACTGTTGTAGATTTCCGTTGTTTTTCCATCTCTTCTACTGTGCCTTTCATTCCCATAAGTTCTGTGATTTGTTTTGTCAAACTTTCAACTTCTTTTTGTTCACCTAATGCCCTTTTTATTTCCTCCATCAACTCATTAATTTGAAATTTTATAAGATTTTCCATGTCTGTTTGGATATCCTGAATTAGTTGTTTCAACTTCTGTATATCATTTGAAGTGTTTGTTTGTTCCTTTGATTGGCTTTTCTAGTATGACTCATTACTTTTTGCCAGAAATTTTTCTAGTATGGCTGCAGTTTTTCTAGTATAACTCATTTTTTCATGGCATCTAGACATTTGATTTCCTTAATTAGTTATTCTGAAGGTTATTTTCACTCTTTTACCTCAGTAATTCTTCCTGGATGGCTTTGTTCTCTATTTGTTCTTCAACATTCAGGTCAACTTATTCTAGACCTCCAGAAAAAGTTCTGTTTAATTGATCAGAATTTGTCAGTTTTTTTTTTTTTTTCTGTTTATGTCTTGCCTATAGGGAACCTTTTTTGTGGAGGGTCCTCTCAGATATTATAGATCCCGATCAGATTGTCCCTGACCAGGGCCCATGTCTGAGGAGGAAAGTCACCAGCATCAATTTTCCCTGAATATGAGACTCAGCAGTTTTCAGACTTTTCTATGAAGTCTCTAGATTCTGTGCTTTTCCTATCCTGCCAAGCTAGTGGCACTTGTCTGCCTATGGCAACCCTCCAGTGTAAAGTGATGTGGTTCCTTTAAATTCAGCAGATTCTCTTTGCCAGAGGTTTGATAGAGACAGAGGTGAGGTTGTAGGATGGTTCTAATTACTTAAGTTTTCCAGTCTCTGGGGCCTGATTTCAATGAGCTCTCAAACACATGTATAAACGGGTCTCCTATTTTACTGGGTAGCATTAGTTTGCAGTGATGTTTTCCATGAAAAATGCTTAGAAATTGTGCCAATATTAATATTGCTCGATTTTGAGACAGATCATGTTCATGTTCGTGTGGGGCTCAGGGTTAGGTTCAGGGTGAAGGTTCAGCAAGCATTGGTGGTTGGTTGTGGGTTAGAATTCAGCTTTGACTAGGGTTAGGATTTGGATTCTGCTTAGGGTGTGATTAAGATTGGTGAGAAGCTTGGCGTAGGTTTGTGTCGGTCATCTTTTTTGCAGTCGTTGTACCTTTATGGGGAGTGCTAGTGTTTGGTTTAGGTTTGGTAAAGGATTGTGTTCTCTGAAGAAAGTATTTTCAGTCCAAAAAGTGCATGGAAACGAATGGATCCAATAAGCCCCTTAGCTTTCAAAACAGCATTAGGTAAGGGATTTGCATAGCAATTGTTGAGTTTTCTGTGAAAATGCTGGTTTTCATGCTAGACATGTATCCAAATGAATGGAGCCAGAATGTCACTCAGTTTTCCAAACCTGTTCACAGACTTTTTCAGCAAGAATAAGGTGAGATATGTTGGACGATGCTGTTTTAACCTAAAAATAAGTATGGCCACGTGTCCATCATTTTTCAGTTTTTGAAACCAATGATGTTAAGTATAGCATCAGTTTCAGGGTTAGGGTTAGGGTTAGGATTAGAGAAAGGGTTGGGGTTAGGGTTACGTTTCAGGCTGTGTTTGGTTTCCAGGTCGGTATAAAGCTGAGGGTTGTGCTTAGGGTTGGCTTTGGGTTGGGGGTTAGGGTTCAGGCTAGGGTCCATGATAGGATTGGGTCTAGGTTTAGGGTTAGGTTTATGGTTAGGGTTAGTCTTAGTGTTGGTGTCATGGTTAAGTTTAGGGTTGTGTGGTTTGGTGCTGGGTTGGTAAAAAATCAGGGGTTGTGTTTAGGGTTGGCATGGGGTTGGGGTCATGTATCGGGTGAGGGTTGGTGGTAGGGCTGGGGCTAGGTTTAGGATTACAGTTAGGGTTAGAATTAGGGTTAGTGTTAGGGTTAGGGTTAGGGTTAGGGTTGGGATTATGGTTAAGTTTAGGGCTGTGGTTTGGTGTAGATTTAGAATAAATTTGAGGGTTGGGTTTACGGTTGGTGTGAGGTTTGCAGTTAGGGTTTGGCCTAGGGTTGGTGGAAGGGTTGGGGCTAGGTTTAGGCTTAGGGTAAGGGTTACGGTTAAGGTTGGGGTTAGTGTTAGGGTTAAGTTTAGGGGTGTGGTTGGGTGTAGGGTTCCTATAAATTTGAGAGTTGGGTTTAGAGTTGGTGATGGGTTGGGGTTAGGTTTCAGGTTGGGGTTGGAGATAGGGTTGGGTCTAGGATTAGGGTTAGGTTTAGGGTTAGAGTCAGTTTGAGGGTTCGGGTTGAAGTCAGGCATCGTGTCGATTTTCGGACCGGGTTTGGAGGTTGGGATTTGGGCTGGTATGGGTGTTTCGGTTTCTGTTTGTGTTTGTGGAGGCTTTAGCATCACATTTAAATTAAGTGAAAGTGAAGGTTCCCTGAAATATTGCAGTTTTGTTAAAAAAAATCTTATGCCAGGGAATGGAACCAGGATGATTCTAAGGTTTCCAAACATGTTTAGGTCATGGTTTCCATTGCTGTAGGGGAGTGCTCCACAGAAATGCCATTTTTCTCCAACAAAACTGCTTGAATGTGAATGGAGCTGGAAAGTCAATGAGCTCTCAAAATACATATACAAACAGGTCTCCTATTTTACTGGGTGGCATTAGTTTGCAGTGGTGTTTTCCATGAAAAATGCTTGGAAATTGTGCTGATATTAATATGGCTCGTTTTTTGTGACAGATCATGTTCTTGTTCATGTGAGGCTCAGGGTTAGGTTCAGGGTGAAGGCTCGGCAAGCATTGGTGGTTGGTCATGGGTTAGAATTCAGCTTTGGCTAGGGTTAGGATTTGGATTCTGCTTAGGGTGTGATTAAGATTGGTGAGAAGCTTGGTGTAGGTTTGTGTTGGTCGTTGTTTTTGCAGTCGTTGTACCTTTACGGGGAGTGCTAGTGTTTGGTTTATGTTTGGTTAAGGATAGTGTTCTCTGGAGAAAGTATTTTCAGTGCAAAAAGTGCATGGAAACAAATGGATCCAATAATCCCCTTAGCTTTCAAAACAGCATTAGGTAAGGGATTTGCATAACAATTGTTGAGTTTTCTGTGAAAATGCTGGTCTTCACACTACACACATATCCAAATGAATGGAGCCAGCATGTCACTCAGTACTCCAAATCTGTTCACAAACATTTTCAGCAAGAAAAAGGTGAGATATGTTGTACAATGACATTTTAACCTAAAAATAAGTATGGCCACGTGTGGACCAGGTCCATTTTTCAGTTTCTGATACCAGTGGTGTTAAGTGTAGTGTCATTTTCAGGGTTAGGGTTAGGGTTAGGGTTAGGGTTAGAGAAAGGGTTGGGGTTAGGGTTACGTTTCGGGCTGCGTTTGATTGCCAGGTCGGTATAAAGCTGAGGGTTGTGCTTAGGATCGGCTTTTGGTTTGGGGTTATGGTTCGGGCTAGGGTTTGTGGTAGGGTTGTGTCTAGGATTAGGGTTCGGTTTAGGGTTAAGTTTAGACTTAGTGTTGTTGTTAGGTTTAAGTTTAGGGCTTCAGTTTGGTGCTGGGTTAGTAAAAAGTTGAGGGTTGTGTTTAGGGTTGGCTTTGGGGTTGAGGTCAGGTGTCGGGTGAGGGTTAGTGGTAGGGCTGGGGCTAGGTTTATGGTTAGGGTTAGGGTTAGGGTTAGGGTTAGGGTAAGGGTTAGGTTTAGGGTTGGGATTAGGGTTAGGTTTGGGCTGTGGTTGGTGTAGGTTTGGAGTAAATTTGAATGTGGGGTTTAGGGTTGGTGTGGGGTTTGTGATTAGGGTTTGGCCTAGGGTGGGTGGTAGGATTGGGGCTAGGGTTAGGGTTGGGTAATGATTAGGGTTAGGGTTAAGGTTGGTGTTAGGGTTAAATTTAAGGATGTGGTTGGTTGTAGGGTTACTATAAATTTGAGGGTTGTGTTTAGGGTTGGTGATGGGGTTGGGGTTAGGTTTCAGGTTCGGGTTGAAGATAGGTTTGAGTCGAAGGTTGGGGTTAGGTTTAGGGTTAGGGTCAGTGTGAGGGTTCGGGTTGAAGTCAGGCATCGTGTCGATTTTCAGACCGGGTTTCAAGGTTGGGATTTGGGCTGGTATGTTCGGATTCTGTTTGTGTTTGTAGCGGTGTTAGTGTCACATTTAAATTAAGTGGAAGTGAGGGATCCCTGAAATATTGCAGGTTTGGTAAAAAAATCTTATACCAGTGAATGAAACCAGGATGATTCTAAGGTTTCCAAACATGTTTAGGTAATGGTTTCCATTGCTGTAGGGGAGTGCTCCACAGAAATGCCATTTTTCTCAGACAAAACTGCTTGAATGTGAATGGAGCTGGAAGGTCAATGAGCTCTCAAAACACATATACAAATAGGTCTCCTATTTTACTGGGTTGCATTAGTTTGCAGTGGTGTTTTCCATGAAAAATGCTTGGAAATTGTGCCGATATTAATATGGCTCATTTTTTGTGACAGATCATGTTCATGTTCATGTGAGGCTCAGGTTTAGGTTCAGGGTGAAGGTTCGGCAAGCATTGGTGGTTGGTCGTGGGTTAGAATTTGGCTTTGGCTAGGGTTAGGATTTGGATTCTGCTCAGGGTGTGATTAAGATTGGTGAGAAGCTTGGTGTAGGTTTGTGTCGGTCGTTGTTTTTGCAGTCGTTGTACCTTTACAGGGAGTGCTAGTGTTCGGTTTATGTTTGGTTAAGGATAGTGTTCTCTGGAGAAAGTATTTTCAGTGCAAAAGGTGCATGGAAACGAATGGATCCAATAAGCCCCTTAGCTTTCAAAACAGCATTAGGTAAGGGATTTGCATAGCAATTGTTGAGTTTTCTGTGAAAATGTCGGTCTTCACGCTAGACATGTATCCAAATGAATGGAGCCAGCATGTCACTCAGTTCTCCAAGCCCCTTCACAATGGTGTTAAGTGTAGTGTCAGTGTCAGGGTTAGGATTAGGGTTAGGATTAAAGAAAGGATTGGGGTTAGGGTTACGTTTCAGGCTGCATTTGTTTTCCAGGTTGGTATAAAACTGAGGGTTGTGCTTAGGGTTGGCTTTGGGTTTGGGTTTAGGGTTGGGGCTAGTGTTCATTGTAGGGTTGGGTCTAGGTTTAGTGTGAGGGTTAGGGTTAGGGTTAGACTTAGTGTTGGTTTTGGGGTTTAGTTTAGGACTGCGTTTTGGTGTTGGGTCAGTTAAAATCTTGGATTGTGTTTAAAGTTGGCTTTGGGGTTAGGCTCAGGTGTCGAGCATGGTCAGTGGTAGGGTTGGGGCTAGTGTTAGGGTTAGGGTTAGGGTTAGGGTTATGGTTAGAAAAAGGGTTGGGTTTAGGGTTACGTTTCAGGCTGCGTTTGGTTGCCCGGGTCCATATAACACTGAAGGTTGTGCTTAGCGTTGGCTTTGGGTTTGGGTTTAGAGTTTGGATAGCGTTTGTTGTAGTGTTGGATCTAGGTTTAGGGTAAGGGTGAGGGTTAGGGTTAGGCTTAGTGTTGGTATTAGGGTTAAGCTTAAGGCTGCAGTTTGGTCCTGGATTGGTAAAAAGTCGAGAGTTGTGTTTAAGGTCGGCTTTGGTGTTGTGGTAAGGTTTCAGGCATGGTGGGTGGTAAGGTTGGGGCTAGTGTTATGGTTGGGGCTAGTGTTACGGTTAGGGTTCAGGTTAGGTATAGGGTTAGAGAATTGGTTGAGGTTAGGGTTATGTTTTAGACTGCGTTTGGTTGTCGGGTCATTATAAACTTGAGGGTTGTGCTTAGGGTGGGCTTTGGGGGTGGGTTTAGGGTTCAGCAAGCGTTTGTGGTAGGGTTGGGTCTAGGTTTAGGGTGAGGGTTAGGGTTACAGTTAGGCTTAGTGTTGGTGTTAGGGTTAAGTTTAGGGTTGCAGATTGGTGCTGGATCAGTAAAAATATGAGGGTTTTGTTTATGGTTGGCATACATGTTGAGTTCAGGTGTCAGGTGATGGTGGGTAGTAGGGCTGATGCTAGGTTTAGCAGTAGGGTTAGGGTTAGGGTTAGAGAAGGGTTGGATTTAGGGTTACGTTTTGGGCTGCATTTGGTTGCTGGATCATTATAAAGCTGAGGGTTGTGCTTAGGTTTGGCTTTGGGTTTGGATTTAGGATTCGGGCTAGTGTTCATGGTAGGGTTGGTTCTAGGTGTAGGGTGATGTTTAGGGTTAGAGTTAGGGTTAGTGTTTGTGTAAGGGTTAAGTTTAGGGCTGTGGTTTAGTGCTGGGCTGGTAAAAAGTCGAGGGTTGTGTTTATGGTTGGCTTTGGAGTTGGGGTCAGGTGTTGGGTGAGGGTGGGTGGTAGGGCTGGGGCTCAGGTGAGGGTTAGGGTTAGGGGTAGGGTTAGAGAAAGGATTGGGGGTAGGGTTACGATTCGAGCTGTGTTTGGTTGCCGGGTCAGTATAAAGCTGAGGTTTGTGCATAGGGTTCACTTTGGGTTTCGGTTTAGGGTTCGAGCTAGCATTCATTTTAGGGTTCTGTCTAGTTTTAGGGTGAGGATTAAGGTTAGGGTTAGGCTTAGTATTGGTGTTAGGGTTAAGTTTAGGGTGTGGTTTGGTGCTGGGTCAGTAAAAAGTCGAGGATTGTGTTAAGGGTTGGCTTTTGGGTTAGGGTCAGGTGTTGGGAGATGGTGGGTGGTAAGGTTGGGGCTAGGTTAGCGTTAGGCTTAGGGTAAGGAGTAGAGGAAGGGTTGGGGTTAGGGTTACATTTTTGGCTGTGTTTGGTTGCCGGGTCAGAATAAAACTGAGAGTTGTGCTTAGGGTTGGCTTTCGGTTTGAATTTAGGGTTCAGGCTAGCCTTCGTTTTAGGGTTGGGTCTAGGTTTAGTGTGAGGGTTAGGGTTAGGGTTAAGCTTAGTGTTGGTGTTAGGGTTAAGCTTAGGGCTGCAGTTTGGTCCTGGTTCGATAAAAAGTAGAGCATTGTGTTTAGAGACGCCTTTGGTTTTGTGGTCAGGTATCGGGCAATGTTGGGTGGTAGTGCTGGGGCTTGGGTTAGGGTTAGGGTTAGGGTTAGGGTTAGAGAAAGGGTTAGGGGTAGGGTTACGTTTAGGGCTACAGTTGGTTGCTGGGTCCGTATGTAGCTGAGGGTTGTGCTTAGGGTTGGCTTTGGGTTTCGGTTTAGGGTTTGGGCTAGCATTCGTGGTAGGGTTTGATCGATGTTTAGGGTGAGGGTTAGGGTTAGAGTTAGGCTTAGTGTTTGTGTAAGGGTTAAGTTTAGTGCTGCAGTTTGGTGTTGGCTCGGTAAAAATTCAAGGGTTGTGTATACTGTTGGCTTTGGCATTGGGGTCAGGTGTCGGGTGAGGGTGAGTGGTAGGCCTGGGGCTATGGTGAGGG
This sequence comes from Myrmecophaga tridactyla, assembly GCA_004026745.1. NCBI lineage: Eukaryota > Metazoa > Chordata > Mammalia > Pilosa > Myrmecophagidae > Myrmecophaga > Myrmecophaga tridactyla. The sequence goes on from PVIY010031992.1 coordinate 19,855, forward strand.
TTAGGGTTAGGGTTAGGGTTAGAAAAAGGGTTGGAGTTAGGGTTACGTTTTGGGCTGCATTTGGTTGTCTTGTAGGTATAAAGCTGAGGGTTGTGCTTTGGGTTGGCTTTGGGTTTGGGTTTAGGGTTTGGACTAGCCTTCATTTTAGTGTTGGATCTCATTTAGGGTGAGGGTTAGTGTTAGGCTTAGGCTTAGCGTTGGTGTTAGGGTTAAGCGTAGGGCTGCAGTTTGGTCCTTGGTCAATAAAAACTAGAGTGTTGTATTTAGAGACAGCTTTGGTGTTGGTGTCAGGTTTCGACCAATGTTGGGTGGTAGTGCTGGGCCTTGGGTTATGGTTAGGGTTAGAGAAAGGGTTAGGGTTAGGGTTATGTTTAGAGCTATGTTTGGTTGCTGGTTCAGTATAAAGCTGAGTGTTGTGCTTTGGGTTGTGTTTGGGTTTAAGTTTAAGTTTCGGGCTAGCGTTGGGTGTAGGTTTAGCTTGAGAGTTAGGGTTAGGGTTAGGCTTAGTATTGGTGTTAGGGTTATGTTTAGGGCTGCGTTTTGCTGCTGGGTCTGTAAAAATCTGAGGTTTCTGTTTAGGGTCGGCTTTATGGTTGCGGTCAGGTGGAGTGCGCGTGTAGGTGGTAGGACTGGGGTTAGGGTTAGCATTAGGGTTAGGGAAAGAGTTGGGGTTATGGTTACATTTCGGTCTGCATTTGGTTGCCAGGTCGGTATAAAACTGAGGGTTGTACATAGGGTTGGATTTGGGTTTGGGGTTAGGGCTTGGTCTAGGGTTCGTGGTAGGTTGGATCAAGGTTTAGGGTTAGGGTTAGGGTTAGTGTTAGGCTTAGTGTTGGTGTTAGGTTTAAGTTTAGGGCTGTGGTTCATTGCTGGGTTGCTAAAAAGTCGAAGGTTGTGTTTAAGGTTGGCATTGAGGTTGGGGTCAGGTGTCGGGCAAGGGTTGGTGGTCAAGCTGGGGATAGGTTTAGAGTTAGGGTTAGGGTTATGATTGGGATTAGTGTTAAGTTTAGGGCAGCAGTTTGGTGTAGGTTTGGAGTGAATTTGAGGGTTGGGTTAGGGTTGGTGTGAGGTTTGTGGTTAGGGTTTGGCCTAGGGTTGGTGGTAGGGTTGGGGCTAGGGTTAGGGTTAGGGTAAGGGTTTGGGTTAGCGTTAGGGTTGGCGTTAGGGTTAAGTTTAAGGGTGTGGTTGGGTTTAGGGTTGATATAAATTTGAGGGTTGGTTTTAGGGTTGGTGATGGGGTTGGGGTTATGTTTCAGGTTTGGGATTAAGATAGGGTTGAGTCTATGGTTAGGGTTAGGTTTAGGGTTAAATTCAGTGTGAGGGTTCAGGTTGAAGTCAGGCATCGTGTTGATTTTCGGACCGGGTTTGGAGGTTGGGATTTGGGCTGGTATGGGTTGTTTGGTGTTTCGGTTTTTGTTTGTGTTTGTGGAGGCTTTAGCATCACATTTAAATTAAGTGAAAGTGAAGGTTCCTTGAAATATTGCAGTTTTGGTAAAAAAAATCTTACACCAGTGAATGGAACCAGGATGATTCTAAGGTTTCCAAACATGTTTAGGTCATGGTTTTCATTGCTGTATGGGAGTGTTCTGCAGAAATGCCATTTTTCTCTGACAAAACTGCTTGAAAGTGAATGGATGTGGTAAGTCAATGAGCTCTCAAAACACATGTACAATTGGGTCTCCTATTTTACTGGGTAGCATCAGTTTGCAGTGGTGTTTTCCATAAAAAATACCTGGAAATTTTGCCGATAATTATATGGCTCAGTTTTTGAGCCAGATCATGTTCATGTTCGTGTGAGGCTGAGTTAGGTTCAGGTTGAAGGTTTGGCAAGCACTGGTGGTTGGTTGTGGGTTAGAATTCGGCTTTGGCTAGGGTTAGGGTTTGAATTCTGCTTAGGGTGTGATTAAGATTGGTGAGAAGCTTAGCGTAGGTTTGTGTCGGTCGTCGTTTTTGCAGTCGTTGTACTCTTATGGGGAGTGCTAGTGTTCAGTTTAGGTTTGGTTAATGATAGTGTTCTCTGAAGAAAGTATTTTTAGTCCAAAAAGTGCATGGAAATGAATGGTTCCAATAAGCCCTTTAGCTTTCAAAACAGCATTAGGTAAGGGATTTGCATAGCAATTGTTGAGTTTTCTGTGAAAATGCTGGTTTTCATGCTAGACATGTATCCAAATGAATGGAGCCAGCATGTCACTCAGTTCTCCAAGCCCGTTCACAGACTTTTTCAGCAAGAATAAGGTGAGCTATGTTGGACAATGCCATTTTAACCTAAAAATAAGTATGGCTGCTTGTGGACCAGGTCCATTTTTCAGTTTCTGAAACCAATGATGTTAAGGGTAATGTCAGTGTCAGGGTTAGGGTTAGAGTAAGGGTTTTAGAAAAGTTTGGTGTTTGGGTTATGTTTTGGGCTGTGTTTGGTTGCCACATCGGTATAAAGCTTAGGGTTCTGCCTAGTGTTGATTTTGGGTTTGGGGTTAGGGTTTGGACTAGGGTTCATGGTTGGGTTATGTCTAGCTTTAGGTTTAGGTTTAGGTTTAGGGTTAGGGTTAGTGTTGGTGTTGGGTATAAGTTTAGGGCTTCAGTTTGGTGCTGGGTTGGTAAAAATTCGAGGGTTTTGTTTAGGGTTGGTGTAGGGGTTGGGGTCAGGTGTCGGGTGAGTGTTGGTGGTAGGGATTAGGATTAAGTTTAGGGCTTCGGTTTGGTGTAGGTTTGGAGTAAATTTGAGGGTTGGGTTTGTGTTGCTGTGTGGTTTGTGGTTAGGGTTTGGCCTAGGGTTGGTGGTAGGGTTGGGGCAAGGGTTAGGGTTAGGGTTAGGGTTAGTGTTAGGTTTGGGATTAGCATTATGTTTAGGGCTGAATTTTAATGTAGGTTTGGAGTCAACTTGAGGTTTGGGTTTATGGTTGGTGTGGGGTTTGCGGTTAGGGTTTGTCCTAGGGTTGGTGTTAGGGTTGGGGGTAGATTTAGGGTTAGGGTAAGGGTTAGGGTTAGGGTTAGGGTTAGGATTTGGATTAGGATTAAGTTTAGGGCTGCAGTTTGTTGTAGGTTTGGAGTAAAATTGAGGGTTGGTTTTGGGTTGGTGTGGAGTTTGTGGTTAGGGTTTGGCCTAGGGTTGTTGGTAGGGTTGGGGCTAGGGTTAAGGTTAGGGTTAGGTTTAGGGTTAGTGTTGGGATTAGGGTTATATTTAGGGCTGCATTTTAATGTAGCTTTGGAGTAAATTTGAGGGTTATGTTTAGGGTTGGTGTGGGGTTTGTGGTTAGGGTTTGTCCTAGGGTTGATGGTAGGGTTGGGGCTAGGTTTAGGGTTAGGGTAAGGGTTAGGGTTAAGGTTAGGGTTAGTGTTAGGGTTAAGTTTAGGGGTGTGGTTGGGTTTAGGGTTGCTATAAATTTGAGAGTTGGGTTAAGGGTTTGTGATGGGGTTGGGGTTAGGTTTCAGGTTCGGGTTGGAGATAGGATTGGGTCTAGGGTTAGGGTTAGGTTTAGAGTTAGAGTCAATATGAATGTTAGTGTTGAAGTCAGGCATCATGTTGATTTTCGGACCAGGTTTGGAGGTTGGGATTTGTGCTGGTATGGGTTCTTCAGTGTTTTGGTTTCTGTTTGTGTTTGTGGATGCATTAGTGTCACATTTAAATTAAGTGAAAGTGAGGGTTCCCTGAAATACTGCAGTTTTGCTAAAAAAATCTTACACCATGAATGGAACCAGGATGATTCTAAGGTTTCCAAACATGTTTAGGTCATGGTTTCCATTGCTCCATAGAAATGCCGTTTTTCTCCAACAAAACTGTTTGAAAGTGAATGGAGCTGTTAAGTCAATGAGCTCTCAAAACACATGTACAAATGGGTCTCCTATTTTACTGAGTAGCATTAGTTTGCAGTGGTGTTTTCCATGAAAAATGCTTGGAAATTGTGCTGATATTAATATGGCTTGGTTTTTGAGACAGATCATGTTCATATTCGCGTGAGGCTCTAGGTTAGGTTCAGGTTGAAGGTTCGGCAAGCATTGGTGGTTGGTTGTGGGTTAGAATTCGGCTTTGGCTAGGGTTAGGATTTGGATTCTGCTTAGTGTGTGATAAAGATTGGTGAGAAGCTTGGTGTAGGTTTTTGTCAGTCGTCGTTTTTGTGGTCATTGTACCCTTACAGGGAGTGCTAGTATTCGGTTTATGTTTGGTTAAGGATAGTGTTCTCTGAAGAATTTATTTAATTTGAAAGTAAGCTTTCAAAACAGCATTAGGTAAGGGATTTGCATAGCAGTTGTTCAGTTTTCTGTGTAAATGTCGGTCTTCACGCTAGACATGTATCCAAATGAATGGAGCCAGCATGTCACTCAGTTCTCCAAGCCTGTTCACAGACTTTTTCAGCAAGAATAAGGTGACATACGTTGGACAATGCCATTTTAACCTAAAAATAATTATGGCTGCATGTGGACCAGGTCCATTTTTCAGTTTCTGAAACCAATGACGTTAAGGCTAGTGTCAGTGTCAGGGTTTAGGTTAGGGTTCGGGTCATAGAAAGTTTAGAGTTTAGGGTTACATTTTGGGCTGCGTTTGGTTGGCCAGTCAGTATAAAGCTGAGGGTTGTGCTTAGGGTTGTCTTTGTGATTGGGGTTAGGGTTTGGGTTAGCGTTTGTGGTAGGGTTGGGTCTAGGTTTAGGGTTAGGGTTAGGGTTAAGGTTAGTGTTGGTGTTAGGGTTAAGTTTAGGGCTGCGGTTTGGTGCTGGGTTGGTAAAAAGTTGAGAGTTGTGATTAGGGTTGGCATAGGGCTTGGGGTCAGGTGTCGGGCAAGGGTTGGTGGTAAGGCTGGGGCTAGGGTTAGGTTTTAGGGTTAGGGTTAGGATTAGGTTTGGGGTTGGGATTAAAGTTAAGTTTAAGGCTGAGGTTTGGTGTAGGTTTGGAGTAAAGTTGAGGGTTGTATTTAGGGTTGGTCTGGGGGTTTTGGTTAGGGTTTGGCCTAAGGTTGTTGGTAGGGTTGTGGCTAGGGTTAGGGTTAGGGTTGGTGTTCAGTTTAGTTTAGGGGTGTGGTTGGGTGTAGGATTGCTATAAATTTGAGGGTTGTGTTTAGGGTTGGTGATGGGGTTGGGGTTAGGTTTCGGGTTCAGGTTGGAGCTACGGTTGAGTCTAGGGTTAGGGTTAGGTTTAGGGTTAGAGTTAGTGTGAGGGTTTGGGTTGAAGTCAGTCATCAAGTTGAATTTTGGACCACGTTTGGAGGTTTCAGATTTGTGCTGGTATGGGTTTCCATGTTTTGGTTTCTGTTTGTGTTTGTGGAGGCATTAGTGACACATTTAAATTAAGTGAAAGTGAAGGTTCCCTGAAATATTGCAGTTTTGGTAAAAAGTTGTACACCAGTGAATGGAACCAGGATGATTCTAAGTTTTCCAAACATGTTTGGGTCATGGTTTCCATTGCTGTAGGGGAGTGCTCCACAGAAATTCCATTTTTCTCCCACAAAACTGCTTGAAAGTGAATGGATCTGGTAAGTCAATGAGCTCTCAAAACACCTGTACAAACAGGTCTCCTATTGTACTGGGTAGCACTAGTTTACAGTGTTGTTTTCCAGGAGAAATGCTGGGAAATGTATGCTGATATTAATATTGCTCGGTTTTTGAGATAGTTCATGTTCATGTTCGTGTTTGGCTCAGGGTTAGGTTCAGGGTGAAGGTTTGGCAAGCATTGGTGGTTGGTTGTGAGTTAGAGTTTGGCTTTGGCTAGGGTTAGGATTTGGATTCTGCTTAGTGTGTGATAAAGATTGGTGAGAAGCTTGGCATAGGTTTGTGTCAGTCGTCGTTTTTATGGTCATTGTACCTTTACGGGGATTGCTAGTGTTCGGTTCAGGTTAGAATAAAGATAGTGTTCTCTGAAGAAAGTATTTTCAGTCCAAAAAGTGCACAGAAGTGAATGGATCCAATAAGCCCCTTAGCTTTCCAAACAGCATTAGGTAAGGGATTTGCATAACAATTGTTGAGTTTTCTGTAAAAATGCTGGTTTTCACGCTAGACATTATCTAAATGAATGGAGCTAGCATGTCACTTAGTTCTCCAAGCCTGTTCCCAGACTTTTTAGCAAGAATAAGGTGAGATAGGTTGGACAATGCCATTCTAACCTTAAAATAAGTATGGTCATGTGTGGACCAGGTTCATTTTTCAGTTTCTGAAACCAATGATGTTAAGGCTAGCATCAGTGTCAGGGTTAGGGTTAGAGGAAGGGTTGAGTTTAGGGTTACATTTCGGGCTGCATTTGGTTGCCGGGTTGATATAAAGCTGAGGATTGTGCCTAGGGTTGGCTTTGGGTTTGGGGTTAGGGTTCAGGGTAGTGTTCGTGGTTGGGTTGGGTCTAGGTTTAGGTTTAGGGTTAGGGTTAGGGTTAGGCTTAGTGTTGGTGTTAGGTTTAAGTTTAGGGCTGCGATTTGGTGCTGCAGTTTGGTGCTGGCTGCGGTTCAGTAGGGTTAGGTTTAGGGTTAGGGTTGGAATTAGGGTTATGTTTAGGGCTGTGTTTTAATGTAGGTTTGGAGTAAATTTGAGGGTTTTATTTAGGGTTGGCGTTGGGGTTGGGGTCAGGTGTCGGGCGAGGGTTGGAATTAGGGTTATGTTTAGGGCTGTGTTTTAATGTAGGTTTGGAGTAAATTTGAGGGTTTTATTTAGGGTTGGCGTTGGGGTTGGGGTCAGCTGTCGGGCGAGGGTTGGTGGTAGGGCTGGGGCTAGTGTTAGGGTTAAGGTTAGGGTTAGAGTTAGGGTTAGGGTTTGGATTAGGATTAAGTTGAGGGCTGTGGTTTTTTGTAGGTTTGGAGTAAATTTGAGGGTTGGGTTTGGGTTGGTGTGGGGGTTGTGGTTAGGGTTTGGCCTAGGGTTGGTGGTAGGGTTGGGGCTAGGGTTAGGGTTAGGGTTAGGTTTAGGGTTAGGGTTGGAATTAGGGTTATGTTTAGGGCTATGTTTTAATGTAGGTTTGGAGTAAATTTGAGGGTTGTGTTTAGGGTTGGTGTAGGGTTTGCGGTTAGAGTTTGTCCTAGGGTTGGTGGTAGGGTTGGGGTTAGATTTAGGGTTAGGGTAAGGGTTAAGTGTGAGGGTTGTGGTTGGTGTTAGGGTTAAGTTTAGTGGTGTGGTTAGGTGTAGGGTTGCTATAAATTTGAGTGTTAGGTTTAGGGTTGGTGATCGTGTTGGTGTTAGGTTTCGGGTTCGGGTGGAGGTAGGGTTGGTTCTAGGGTTATGGTTAGGTTTAGGGTTAGAGTCAGTGTGAGGGTTTGGGTTGAAGTCAGGCATCAGGTCTATTTTCAGTTCCAGTTTGAAGGTTGAGATTTATGCTGGTATGGTTTCTTCAGTATTTCGGTTTCTGTTTGTGTTTGTGGAGGTGTTAGTGTCACATTCAAATTAAGTGAAAGTGTGATTTCACTGAAATATTGCAGTTTGGTAAAAAATCTTATGCCAATGAATGGAGCCAGGATGATTCTAAGTTTTCCAAACATGTTTAGGTCATGGTTTCCATTGCTGTAGGGGTGTGGGATTTCACTTGAACTGGGCCCTAACTTTTTCCTGTGGGAAGAGCCACCCATTAGGGAATTAATTCCTTTCACCTGACTATTTACTTTGTCTCTCAGATGACTTAATTTTGCCTTTGCCTGGGGAAGTGCTGTACCCTGAGTGTGACTTCAATTCTATGTAAAGAGCAGTTAAGAAGGAGAAAAAAGAAGAAGAAGAAAAAAGGCTTTTCAGAGCCAGACTCTTGTTCCTTGGGTTTTTCAATCATGAGCTTAAGTCGGTTCATGGCTCTGTGTTTCTCCAGGTTCTATGTGCCCCCTTTACTTTAGGTCCATCTCTTTTCCAGTGTTTAGTGCTGTCCAATTCAAAAAAGCCTCTGGTTTTCTCTTTTTTTATTATCCTTGTCCACCCTTTCTCTGCTGGGTCAGAAACTTCTAGTATCTCTAATGTGTATTCCTGGTTTATCTGCACTGGGGGCCTATTTTCATTGGTCAGAATTTGTTAATTAATTCCACAATTGGAGCTTTGGTTGAGGTTTGTAAGTCCTTGCTGCTTATAAAGTCTGTCTCCTTCTCTATCAGAGACCCAGCCTGCCATGCATCTGGGGGAGGGGTGGGGGCATCTGCAGGTTGGGAGGCTTACAGTTCTGTGTAAGAGTCTCAGACATTCCACTTGGTCCAGACTGTTGTCTTGTGTGTGTCCGGTCACTGATGTTCTAACAGCAGTTGTTCTGTACCATTACTGGCTATTTACTAGTTACTTTGGAGGATAAACTAAATTCAACATCTCACTAAACTGCCATAATGCCCTGCCTCCTGGAGCTGATTCCCCTAATTCATATTATGATTTAAACAATCAGGTTTATTTTAAGGCAAATTAGCTGATAAGAAACTATCTTAGTATTTACATATGTGGTTACTTTTTCTGGGGCTCTTTCTTTCTTTGTATAGATCCACTGATTTATCTACCTATGTATCCATATAAATATCTATAAATTTTCATATCTACATATCACTTTCTTTATATATATATATACATATATATATACAAACATACTCATTCTGTTATTTTCTTCTGCTTGCAAGATCTCCTTTCATATTTCTTGTAGTGCAGATCTGCTAATGATGAATTATTTCATTTTCAAGTCTGAAAATAAATCAATTTGCTTTTATTTATTAGTTGCAGATTTTTAGATTGACTATTTTTTTAAAGAACTGGAAACATGTTGCTCTGCTATCCTCTCGCTTTCATTGTTTCCAATGAACAAAAAATTGCTGTATTTTCTTGTATAGATCATGTCTTATTTCTTTCGCTGAGTTTATGAGTTTTTTATTACTGGATTTGATCAATTTGATTGTAATGTTTAGTTTTAGTTACTTGAATTTTTAATACTTTGGGTTCACTGCATTTTCTTAATGCAATTTTACTGAGATATATTCACATATCAAATAATCATCCAAAGTTTACAATCAATATGTATATATTGATATCTATATTGAGGTAAGTGAAAATGAAAACATAATATAGCAAAATTTATGGGATGCAGCAAAATAGTGGTGAGAAAGACATTTATGATTCTAAGTGCTTACACTGAAGAAGAATTATGGTCTCAAAGCAGAAATATATCTCCACAGTTGGAGGATTTGTAAAAAAGAAAAGAGAACTAAACCAAAGCAAACAGAAGGAGGAAAATAAATATTAGTGAGGATAAAAATGAAAGAGAATAAAAATCAATAAGAACAAATCAAAACCAGAAATTGGTGGTTTGAAAAGATCAATAAAGTCAACAAAACTTTAGCTAGACTGCCAAAGAAAACTAGAGAGGGAATGTAAATAAATAAAATCTGAAATGGTAGGTGGGATATTACTACAGGTGTCAGAGAAATATAAAGAATTACAAGGCAATAATATGAACAACTCTATTTCAATAAATTATATAAACTAGAAAAAAATGGACAAATTCCTAGGAACAGACAAACTACCTCCACTGACTTGGGAAGAAATAAAACATTTCAATAGACCAATTATACATAAAGTATCAAATCCATAATGTAATAAATACCCAGTGTTCTAGTTTGCTAGCTGCC
>PVIY010031993.1:0-15382 GCA_004026745.1 Myrmecophaga tridactyla
CTATTATAATTCATTCAGTTTTGAATATGTTGTGCTTCCTTAATATTTGCACGTATGTTTTTCCTAAGACTTGGGAAATTGCCTCCAAAATTTCCTCAAGTGTTCTTTCTGATCCTTTCCAATTTCCTTATCATCTGGGACAGCCATGTGCAAATGTTTAAGCCCTTCATTATGTTATACATTTCCCTGAGACCCAGCTCCTGTTTTTCCATCTTTCCTCTATGTCTCCAGTCTGTAAATTTCTATATTGTCTCTTCTACTTGGCAATTCCTTTCTACCTCAAGTTCAAAATATGTTGCCATCTTCCTCTAGGATATTTTAAATCTCTTCTATTGTCCTTTTATCCCACAAAGTTCTGTTATCTTTCATTTCATTTTTTCAAATATTTTTATTCAACCCTATCAGAGTCACAGGATCCATTTTAGCAGAAATGCAAAAGCTGATCCTCATTCACAGAGCATTACACTTCACCAGGACTTCAATACCACCCTAGCAGACCATATCTACTTATTTCCATAATTCTTTGCTATTTGACAGCAGAGACATTATATTATTCTTTTTTTCATTCTCAGACTGTAGTTTAATGATTACCATATATTATTGCTGAATACATATTTTTTGAATGACTGAAAAAAAACTTGAGTCGGAAGAGCAAATATTGCTAATTATTGGGGAGAAAGGAAAATCAGTGAAAGAAGCAGAAATACTTCTGAGACAAGGCAGCCCCATAAATCGGATCAAATATCAGAAGACAGAAATTGCAGACAATAGATATTTTAGTGCTTCCAGAATCTCTATCCTGAATCAGTGATAGGGAAGTCATTATGGGAAAAATTGCACAACTAGAGCACACAGCTAAAGAGAGGTGAGAGTCTACTGGGATAACAGATGAACAAGAAGATCCAAAGCTTTCTCCCAAGGTCAAATAGCCCCAAGTTTGCATTGTGTTACCTATTTTTTTCCATCCAGAGAGCTAACTATCTTAGGGAGTAGAAAGACAAAAGAATACTTCATCTTTGAGGCTCATGGGAATTAAACCCATAAAAGCACGGAAACATAAATGCTTTGCCTACACTGTCTCAAGCTACCAATCTCTGTTGAGGTGGAAACATAACTTTGTCTTCTAGAGACCTCATGAGTATTTACATCTTCCCGCCCTTCCTGGGAGCAGAACTTCTAACTTCACCCAATATTCACGGAAGACTCAGCACTGTTGAACTCAGAATTGTCTTTGATAATTTCTGAGTGAGTCACAGAGTTTGGTCATGAGTGTGGGGAATGTATTATGAGTGCAGAAACCCATTATTGAAAGTAACTTCAGGGTCATCAACAAGGGTTACACTGAGTGATAATCGTCCAAAGTCCTACTCAGGTAAAAAGCTTATGGTTGAGGGAGACAAGACTACAGTAAAGCATCTTATTTCCAGTATCTGTCTCATGTAATATTAGCTCGCACTCATGGGCTTCCTTCACGACATATCTTGTTGACCTGGCAAAGTGTATCCAAAGTTTGCACTCATCTGTTGAGGTTTGTGGTTGCTTCCCAAGGGTGCTAGGAAGTATACTGAGCCTGGCAGGAGGAATATTTTCCTTATATTAACAATACTAAGGGAGATGAGGCTATAAACACACCAGGAAAAGAAGACAGGGATCCAAATGTGTGATTGATATATTTGTAGTGCTGTGAAATTTAAAAGTAGACATTATTATCTGTTGAACAATGGTGGGGAGGGTGTGAGAAAACCAACATGAGTTTGGAAAGGCTGTCAGCAGTCAGATAACAGAGAGCTTTGACTTTTGTCCACAAGAATGATATTTATGTTTGAAGTTATTGGAGAGTCAGGGCAGGAGTTATCAAAGGTGATGTTCGAGAAAATTATTGCCCTGTGGACAGTACTGGATCAGTTTCTGTTGTCAAATTCCTGAGGAAGTGATGAAGCCTAGAAATTACACAGAGGCAGTGGGTTTGGAGGTTTGGGGAATGAGTTTGGGAGGGGTTGAATCACAGTGTATACTAATAATCTTCATTAATGCTATGCCCAATGCCAGACACGTTATAGTCATTATTTTTTCTTAATTCTGTCAGTTATTAAATGAAATTGATATCTGTTCTGATCTCATGGGAGATGAATTGAGACTTATAGCAGAGTCATATTCTTTAACTAGGCAAATACTCACATCTGGAATGAAGCTCAGGGTTTGTTCCTAGATTTTGCATTTCATTAATAATTTCATTTCTTCATAAATCTAATTTTAAAAAACAGTGTGGGGGCAGTGCAATGGTAGCTCAGTGACAGAATGCTTCCCCGTGCCTGCCCATGTAAAAATAAATAAATAAATACATACATAATAAATAAATTATTTTTAAAAACAGGGTGAGATTTATTTGAAAATTGCAAGGGCAGTATAGACAGTTTCCAGTAAATCACATCTACTTTTGCTTATTCTGAACATGTTCCATCCACAATACCACATTCAATCTATGTGTTATAAATGACAGCTTCACAGACTCTGTTTGATTTTGATGACCTGGATATTTTTCAGGGGTGCTAGCAAGGTATGTTGTAAAATGTCCCTCAATTGGAATTTGTTTGATGTTCTCCTCATGATTAGACTGGGATTATGGGTTATGTAGGAAGACAACAGAGACAAAATTCCATTGCTGTTACATTATATATCCAGGGCACATCTCATCAATGTCACTTTTCACTGTAGTTGTTGACATTCATCAACAATGCTTGTCAAGTTTCCCCACTTGAAAGTTCCTCATTTTCCTGCTTTTCCATATATCACCTTTGCCAAGGGATTAATATGTGAAGAAACACTTTAGGAGCGGAAATCAACTCACCTTCTGGAAAGAGCAGTATGTACATAAATCTTTGCCTGCATTTGCTTTGGAGATTTTTGTCTTCTTACTCATAAATTAAATATTCCTTAAATCTTTATAGATTCATGAGATTTATTTTATACTTTGGGCTGTGATACAATACTACTTTACTTATTTCGTTGTGAGGTTTATTTCAGTTTGGGCAATGTGGTATCTTTCAGAGGTGCTCTATGTCTCTTGGATTTATCCTAATCATTGAATGCTTCATTTTAGTACCTACTTAACTTCTGGTGGTACAAGATGCTCCAGCCCCTCCTGTATATTTTATTCCAGGTCTAAGAACAGCCATTTCTCCTAGGAAACTTTTACTGAAGAATGTTGTTAAAATAAAGGTTCGGGCACTATGTGTGTTCCGTGTTATTAGGACATCTAGACACTCTCCAAAGACAGAATAAGAAAATATTTGTGTGTCTGCCAAGTTCTGCACAAACAGACCCATAGATATGTCTACATGTAACCTTCTATCTATATTAACCTACTCATGCTGATGTATCTCACTATAAACCATTGCCAGGTAGAAGATTTACTGTTCTGTGTTTACTTAGGGTTAACCAATCCCTCTGCAGTGGGAAATGTACTCTCCTCACCTGATATCATCTACTTAATGGCTTGATTCCAGTGTGCATGTGCAGATGTGATAGAATTGTCAGCCTACAATCTGGAAATATAGGTTTTATGCAGTAGAATACAGTACTTATGCAGTTTCTGTCCCCTTTATTTTCCAGAGTTTATTCATGTCCAGTTACCATTTCAGCATCATTTCACCTCATCCCCTCAGTAGGCATATATCATATGATTGTAATGCAGATTGTTTTATCATATTTGGTGTTCCGTCCTGACATTCCTATTATCCTGACAATTAATCTTTTATTTGCATATACTGAGGGCTAGCCTTTGTTTTGTAAACGTCAGTTTAGAAAATGCATGGTCAAGTGTCTATAATTATAGAATTATAGAGAATAGATTCACTTCACAAAAAGGTGCTCTCTGATTCACATATTCAACCTTCCTTTCCTCTCCCCAGTCCCTTGAAACCACTGTTCATTCTATTGTCTCTTTATTTGGACTAATCCAGAAAGTCATATCATGGAAGTTATACTTCTGCAGGATGTTTAGACTGCTTTGTTTCAATTACCAGTAATCATGTTAGATGTATGCTTGACTTTTGTGACAAGAGGAACCTTCATTTTTGTCACTGAGTAATATTGTGTTGTATAGATATATTTGAATGTGTTTATCCATTGACCTTAAAAGACATCTTGGTTGTTTTCAGATTTTGGAGATTATACATAAACTGCTTTAAAACATTCATGTATAGGTTTTTGTATGGATTTAAGTTATCAAATTAGCTGGATACTGAAGGGCACAATTTCTGGACTGAATGGTGAGACTAAGTTTAGTTTTGCTAGATACTGCCAAACTGTCTTTTGGCGGCACCATTTGGAGTTCTCACTAGGAATGAATGAGAGTCTGTACTACTTCCCAATATGAATAGTCTGTGGTATTGTCAGTGTTTAGGTCCTCAGGTATTCTAAAAGTTGTATGAGCCTATTTTCATATACTTATTTGCCACCTGCATATCTTCTTCATTTCCATTACTATTCAGAATTTTTGCCCAGTTTTTCCATTGGGTGTTATCTTTCTTTAGATGGGTGTTAGTGGGTCTTTGCATATATGAATACAAGTCATTTATCAATATCTATCATAGAGCATAATTTTTACATTTTAAGGAAGTTCAATTAATAAATGTCTTCTGTCATGGTTCATGATTTGGTGCTATTTTTAAAAATTGATTACCAAAGCACAGGCCACCAGATTTTCTAGGATTTTTTTTTCCTAGAAGTAATATACTTTGCATTTTAATTTTGAGTACAGGGTTCATTTTGATTTAAATTTTGTGAAATGTATACAATGTTTGGATATATTCACTTTTTGTTTTGCACCATATTTTAGTTTGCTAATTGTCAGAATGCAACACACCAGAGATGGATTGGCTTTTAAGAAATGGGAATTTATTTTGCTAGTTTTTCAGAGGAAAGGCAGCTAACTTTCATCTGAGGTTCTTTCTTATGTGGGAAGGCTCAGGTTGGTCTCTGCTGGCCTTCTCTCTAGGCCTCTTGGTTCCAATAGCTTTCCCTGTGGTGTTTCCTTTCTGCATCTCCAAAGACCTGGGCTGAGCTGCAGGTACTGAGATGAGGTACGCTGAGCTGTGTGAACTGTGCTACATTGAGTCTCTCATTTAAGCACCAGCCAGTTAATTCAAACATCATTCATTGGAGCAGGCATGCCTCCTAGCCAACTGCAGATGAAATCAGCAACAGAATAGGTTCACGTACCATTGGCTTATGTTCACAGCAACAGAGCTAGATACCTTCACCTGGTCAAGTTGACAACTGAATCTAACCATCACACATGGTATATGCCATTGTCCTACAGCATTTGTTGAAAAGATCTTACTTTTTCCATTAAATTGCATTCCCCCTTTGTCAAAGACCAACTGATTGTATTTCTGGGGGTCTATTTTCGAGTTCCCTAATGTATGTTTCTTTGTCTGCTGAATTCTAACAGATTGATTCATGTGTCTATCTTACTAATACAACATGGTTTAATCACTGTGTCTTTCTAGTTAGACTTGAAATTAGGTAGTATTGCATATTCTAGTTGTATGTTCTACAACTTTGTTCTTCTTCAGAATTCCCCAGGTGATCTAGGACTTTTGTCTTTCTTTATAAGTGTTAAATTACTTTGTCAAATATGTAGAAACTAACATCTTCACATTGGTAGTCCGGATGAATTGAAAGAATACATCAAATGGAGATGAAATGGCATATTAATGGTATTGATCTGTCCATCAATACAGATGGAAAAATTTTATTTATTTTAAATTTTTATTGTAGTACTCTATAAGCAACCCAAATTTCTCATTCTAGTCATTTTCTTTCTGTGATTTGTCAAGATTGTTGACAATATAAATATTCTACTACCATCATCAATATACATGGACCAACTTTTTCATCACATAGTGTGAAATAGCTAATCAAATGATTTTTGAATGAAATAAAGTCTAAGAGCATTTATAGGGGAACATATTGCCTTGGGAATATTTTCAAAATTCTAGGCAAGAATGGCTTCTTAGCAATAGTATCAAAGAGAAGCAGGAACATTGATTTACCCTGTCGTTTTCAGATAAAGGGCACTAAATCTCAGTGCAGTTTAATTTTGCAGTTCCCTAATGACAAATGACTGAGTATCTTCTCACGTACTTATTTCCCGCCTGCATATCTTCTTAATTTCACTTTCTGTTCAGATTTTTTGCCCATTTTTTAATTAGTAGTTACATTTTTTTACTTTTGTGTGTTAAGAATTCTTTGTGTATTAGATAGAATTCATTTATAAATGCCTTTCACATAGCATAGGTTTTGTATTTTAATAAAGTCAAATTTTTAGATATTCTGCTCTTATGGATCATAATTTGGGTGCTATTTCTAAAACCACATCATCAAAGTACAGGCCACCAGACTTTCTTGGATGTTTTATTCTAGAAGTATTATACTTTGCATTTCAATTTTGAGTACAGGATTCATTTTGAGTTAACTTTTGTGAAATATATACAGTGCTGGGCTATGTTACTTTTCCATTTTGCACGTGTGTATGCCAGTGTTCTATAGAATTTGTTGAAAAGATCATACTTTTTCTTTTAAATTGCACTTGCCCCTTTGTCAAAACCCAGTGGACTGTGCTTGCATGGGTCTGTTTTTGAGTTTCCCAACTTTTGATTGTGTGTCTACTGAGTTCTCTTAGATTTGTTCATGTGTCTATTTCAACAATACAGATTTTGATCACTGTATCAATACAGTTAGACTTGAAATCTGGTAATATTGGATGCACAACATTGTTTTTTTTACAGTATTGTTTCAGCAATTGAAGACTTTGGCCTTTCCCTGTAAAATTGAGAATTATTTTGTCAATATCTATATACTGACTTCCAGCCATTGAGGATAGGATTGAGCTGAAAGTATAGGTCAGGTGGAGATGAAATAGAGTACTAACAATATTGATCTTCCTATCCATAAAGATGGAACATTTTATTTATTTAAAATTTAATTGTAGTAATGTATATGTAACTTAAAATTTCACAGCCTAACTATTTTCAAGTGTGCAATTTAGTAATATTGGTTACAATAAAAATACCGATATGCATGTCCCAACTTTTTCATTACATAGCGCAGAATAACTGGTCAAATGATTTTTGAATAACATAAAGCCTAAGAGCATTGGTAGTGGAATATATTACCTTGGGAAAAAGTTTAAAATTCTGGACAATAATGGCTTATGAAGAATAGCATAAAGTTGACGGAATAACATGTATTTACCCTGATATTGTGAGATAGAGGGCACTAAATCTATATAATTAATAAAAAAATTTCAACATGTTTGCAATACAAACCATATAATTTATATTAGTTTGCTGAGAGCTGCTTGTACCTAAACCTGCCTTGCTCTGGCTTCTGCTCCAGTAGTTTCATGACTTACATGGAATCAGAGAATGAAAAACGTGTTTCAGAATTTATCCTCCTGGAACTCTCAGAAGACTCAGAAGTGCAGCCCCTCCTATTTCCTCTGTTCCTGATGATGTACCTGGTCACACTCACTGGGAACCTGCTCATCATCCTGGCCACCATCTCTGACACACGTCGGCACACACCCATGGACTTCTTCCTTGCTACCCTGTCTTTTGTAGACATCTGTTTCACCTCCACCACTGACCCAAAGATGCTGGTGAACATCCAGACACAGAACAAAAGTAGAGGTTATGGGAACTGCCTCACCCAGTTGTATTTTGTCATGGGTTTTGGACAATTAGACAACGTCCTCTTAATCATGATGGCTTATGACCATTATGTGCCCATCTGTCACCCACTGCACTACATGGTCATCACGAGCCCCAAGCTCTGTGGTCTACTGCTGCTGGTGTCATGGATATTGAGTGTTCTGTACTCTCTTTTACATGGCCTAATGGTTTTGCGATTGTCTTTTTATACAGAGTTGGAAATACCTCACTTTTTTGTGAACTTACTAATGTAATCCAATTTGCATGTTCTGACACCTTCCTCAATGACCGAGTGATGTATTTTGCAACTGGAATTCTGGATGGTATTCCAATCACTGGCATCCTTTTCTCTTACTCTAAGATTGCATGCTCTATTATGAGAATTTCATCACATGGAGGCAAGTATAAAGTATTTTCTACCTGTGGGTCTCATCTCTCAGTGGTGTCCTTGTTTTATGGTACGGATCTTGGAGTTCATCTTAGTTCTGCAGCTACACAAAACACAAGGGCAAGTGCAATAGCTTCTTTGATGTACACAGTGGTCACTCCCATGCTGAACACCTTTATCTATAGTCTTAAGAACAAGGACATAAAGCTCACCTTAAAAACAATTTCTAGCTGAGACAGTCTCTATGTGCAAGGATCCTTCACCTCAAGTTCAGAAATTTACTCTTCATTAACAGAGGTTAAATACTGTGAAATGTAAATCAAATTGCTCCTTTCAGTGTATATAAAGTTAATATGCTATTTGCTTTATACTAGAACTTTATCTCAATTTCACATCCGTCAAAAACCAATATATAAAAAATATATTCTGTATTTTCTTTAAATCATTTGACATCTAGGAATAGATCAGTGGTAAATGTTTAATGCAGGTCAATAGGGACATAAAAATTATTGTAATTACTGGAGGGTGAAGGTGTATTGCCTCCCTGAAAGCAGAAGCAAACTGCTCTTGTGCTACATGCTGTTGGAGAAAAACAGTTGTCATTTCAAATGCTCTGTTCCTGTTGCAGAGTTGTGTTAATCAGCTCTTGAAACAGGACACAGACACATCCTGGACTTGAGTCACAGCATCATGAAGTTTCCATAAGGCACATCCATCTGCATCTGTGACTTTCTCCTGTATATTCCATAAAATTTAGGTGAGAATATGAGATAAATTACAGCTCCTGATTCTTCAAACTTGATGGTTATACTTGTCACTGTATTTCTTTCATGGATACAAATTTGCTCTTTAAAAATTGCTTTTCTAGGCATGGTATTTTCTCAGTAACTTTCCCTTGGCACTTTCTACACTTATAGGCTTCCTTCACTGATCCTGAAATGCAATTTGGGTCATTTTCTCATTGCCGACTGTGTCTTTTTAAACTATTAATGCAAGATATTAGGTAATAACATCACGGGTTTTTGTAGACATCCTGTGTTCTTTCTGACGTTGAATACGATGAATGGTTTCTTCACCAGAGCCATTGGGAAATTAGACTGGCATTTTGAGTGGATAGACTGCTCTGAGGTAATGTCTAGTTTGTGAAAAAAAGATGTAGTTATTTATTTTATTCATTTTATATCTTTGGTCAAAATGTGAAATCACTTATATTGCAATGTATTAACCCATGGATTAGACACTGTTTTTGTCTTATCCACGTCAGAAATGTAATTTACAGACAAAAAAGATTTGATTCATAAAGCACTGCAAATTGATTGGTTTTCATAATCTAAGGATTAAAATTCTCAGCTTGTCATTTTTTGTTGTCTCTCCAGGGAAAATAAAAGACCTGCCTGTTCTAGTTTGCTAGCTGCTGGAATGCAACACACCAGAGATGGATTGGCTTTTAATAAAAAGGGATTTATTTTGTTAGTTCCTCAGAGGAACGGCAGCTAACTTTCCACTGAGGTTCTTTATTACATAAGAAGGCACAGGCTGGTCTCTGCTGGCCTTCTCCCCAGGGCCCTGAGTTTCCAACAACTTTCCCCTGGGTGAATTCTTTCTGCATCTCCAAAGGCCTGGGCTTAGCTGTGAGTGCTGAGATGAGGAATGCTGAGCTGCTTAGGTTGTGCTATGTTGTGCTCTCTCATTTAAGCACCAGTCAAATGTCATTCATTGCAGTAGGCACGCCTCCTATCCAACTGCAGATGTAATGAGCAACAGATGAGGCTCATGTACCTTTGGCTCAAGTCCACAGCAACAGAACTAGGTGCCTTCACCTGGCCAAGTTGACAACTGAATCTAACTACCACACCACCTTTCTCCACATGCATTGAGTTTGAATTCTTAACAAAACCGTCTATCACATAAACCAGACAGTTTTCTAAAAGACTTTCATAAGCACTTTCTTTAGGGATGACTATGAAGAACATATTGTGAATCATACCTTGCCATTGCTAAACATGCAGTAGTTGTATACATTTATCCAAAGTACACAGCATCACTGTGGGCTCACTTTCAACAAGTTCATCTATCAATTCCCATAATCTTATCCAGTAAACTACACACATTTGCAATCAGTTCCTGTATCTAATAATTAACTTGCATTACTCCTTTTTTTAAGCAGAAATCTCTTCCAGTAAAAATCTCTAAAAAATGTGAAGAAATTTAATAAGCATATGCTCTCAATATTTCTGATGAAGCTAGAGGTATTTCGCTCAACTAGAAAAGATAACTGAAAGAAAAAAAAAACAGTTAGGAAACAATCCAACCAGAAAATATGATACTTCTGTTATCCTCAGGAACATTGTATAATCAAGAAGACTTCACTAGTGCTACTTTGGCAAATGCAACATTTTCTGCAATTCAGGTAGTAAGAATCTCTTCCCATAAGTATTGATTACATAAGCACCTGTTAGTTCACCATCCTCTCCAACACAGGATCACAAACAGGAAAGAGGGAGAAATGCCAGTTAAGGACTAGTCCACCTCATCCATGCCACACCATATCATGTAGATGTCATGTAGGATGCCAAACTTACTTACACTTGAGTGTCCTTCAGGAGGAAGGGCAAGTGTATCTCTTTCAAAATTTCCAAAGACTTCCTGTTTTCTTTCCAATGCACCCAAATTGTAGACAGGTTCTGAAGAAAACATACTTTGTAGTGCATTTTCTGAGTGAGTAATGGAAACTGTTACTATTCTCCCATATACACCAACTCTTCAAGCTTTAGTTCTATTACCATTCCAGCAACTCCAATTTTTTCTCAGATGAAAAATATTCCTAGGTTTGTTAGAACAAATTTATTCTTCTCAAGCACCATTAAATTAAGTGATAACGATTATGATTCGATCTGTATTGAGGGAATAGATTTATTCTCACAGAAAATTAAATTTTATTCTTGAAGAATCTGTGTGTGGAAACAAAATAAAATCAAATTGCATGCAATTGGTGAAAAAAAGTGCAGTGTTGGGTTTTGTTTGAAGGAAAATGTTAAAGAGTCATTACAATTTAGATATCTGCAAAAGAAATTTTGAGGAATCATGGTGAGAGATAAACACCATGTTTCAGAGTTAAATACTATTATTTTTCCTAGAAGCAATAGGGGATTTGATTGTTATCTTCAAATTTTCAATGTTATGTCATATGGAAAGAGGAGAATACCCATTCTGAGTCAACATGCTATGCCTAATAGTATTCCATTGATTACATCCATGAGATCTTTCCATGCAAAATTTAAGGCATACAATAGTGATGCGTGCTTTCTGTTAGAAGATTTGTTGTCAACAGTAGTAGAAGTCAGAATAAAGACTGTCAGAGATAGGGAATAAGATTTAAATTCATACGCTGTAGAAAGCAGTAGCAAAGTCCTTACAACTAAGAGTGCACCATAAAAAGGTAGCCGTTGTCAAAGGACATGCATGTGATACTTAGGAAGAATGAGTCCTTCCATGCATGCCAAGAGCTGAATTTAAAGTGAAGCAAAGGACAGCGTTCCATTGTTGGATGAGAGGGTCATGGACAGCATGTCCTAGTGGTTTCCACCACTGTCAACCTTCTCATATTCCCTCAAATTCAGATCACCCTCCTCAGATGTATTCAATGCAACGATATGGCTCTGAGATGAATCATGCAAACTCATATTATTGCTTTGTTTCATCTCTCTAACTTTTGAAAAGATGGTTTTCCTTTTCTCTGCTATCTTGGGTGGAAACAAAGTCAGTGGAACAAACGAATCACTTGAATTAAGCAGAGAAGTTCTGTTGTGCTATAGGAAAGAAAAATGATGGCAGGGAATGCTTTACTTGAAATATCTGCAGTAATAAGCTAAAATCTACAAATGTAAATTTGTTTTATTTTCTAATGTCTTTTTCTGGATTCCAGTTTGGTTTCTATTGCAGCCAATTTTCTTTGAGTTCCACTTGACGGAAATTTTAAATTTTCATAAATGTATATTTCAACCATCGATGCTCTATTTGATATTTTTATTTTATTAGAAGATGTGGTTTAAGAAAAACTTATACATAAAATACAGACTGATATACACCACCCCACCATCAACACGTGCATGGCTGTTGAGGGTTTTTTGCAATGGATGACAACACTGTTTTTGTAACTCTACTTTTCTTTTAACAGCAGTTAATGGTTTTAACAATTGATGAAAGTAATACTATAATGATTGTCCATAGTTTACATGAGTATTTCCCACTATTCCCAAACTACCATTATTATTATTTCTTCTACATGTCTTTATTTTAATTCTCATCTGCCGATACCCTGGATAGAGGGAGTGTCAGTCACAAGGATTTACAATCAAATGGTCACATGATGAAAGCTCTATAGTTATGCAATCGTTCTCAAATATCAAGGCTAAAAGGTGACTACAGTTTCATGTTTTCCTTCCGGCTATTCTAACGTAGTAGAAAATATAAAATGTGTGATATATCTATATGAGTCAGTAGTCACAATCAGTTGTTAAATTCTACTTTGCAGTTACACCTCCATCTCTCATTTGATCATTCTCTCAATCTGCAAGGAAACCTTGGCAATGACCATTTTACCTTCATCCTGGAAAGGGATGTTGACCTTACCTGGTAAGGAAAAATATTGGTTGATGTCCTTTCAGAAACAGTTATTTCTGGGTTTCAGAGCTTATCTCAGATAGTAACAATTTGGAGTCCTATAATTTCTGAAAAAAATTAACTTAATGAAAAGAGCTCTCTTGGATTATTACTTAGAGTACAGGGTTTCCTTTAGGATTTTAAGGAATACTTTTGGTGATGGCTTGGCATACAGTGGGAATATTTAATATCTGACTGATGTCTGAATAACAGTATCCTCCAACATGACAACTCAACTCTATTTAAAATCTCTTGATCACTGAAACTGAATTTTCCCTCATTTCTTATCCCCTTATTGGTCAACAAGGTGTTTTCAATCCCATGATGCCAGGGCCAGGCTCATCCCTGGGAGTCATATCCTGTTTCCAGGGAGACACACCCATGGGAGTCATACATACCCGAAACAGTGGGGAGGAAAGTGAGTTTTTTTTGCAGAGTTTGGGTTAAAGAGTGGCCACATCAGAGCAACAAAAGAGTTCTCTGAGTGTGACTCTTAGGCATAATTATAAGTAGATTTTGTATCACCATTGGAGAAATAACTTTCATAAGGACATGCTTTAAGATTGAGGTAATTTGGAAATTCCCCAGATGGGGGAGTTTAATACTTCAACATTTTCCCCCATTCCCTCAGGGGGACTTTCCAAACTCATTTTTATTTTCTGCCCAAAATAGTATGGAATGTATCAGGGTATTATGCTAATCTGTACAGAAAAACAAGATCTCACTCCCTATTCAGAAATTAAAAGAAATGTTTGCATCCATGAAATGGATCAGGATTAAAACACGGCTTTTCTAAGGTATGTAATTCTTTCAAATCAGGACAGACACTATACAACATTTGTCCTTTCATTATGGGCTTATTTCACTCAACATTATGTCCTCAAGTTTCAGTCACTTTGTTGCATGCCTTACAGCTTCATTCCTTCTTGAAGCTGCTCAACGTTCCATCATATGTATGCAGCGCAGTTTTCCCTTCTGTTCCTTATCAATATACTTAAGGCCACCTCCATCCATTCCAATATTGTTTCCATGAACATCAGTGTGCAAATATCTATTCATGACCTGCTTTCAGTTCTTCCACCTGTATATCTAATATTGGCATTGCAGGATCACATGGGAACCATATACTAAGCCTCCTATGGAACCAGCACACTGCCCTCTAGAAGGGCTGCAACATTCAGCTTCTCTAACAACAGTGTCTCTCCACATTTTCTCCAGCACATGTATCATTCAGTTTGTCTATTTAAAATGCAATTTTATTGTGATATATTCACATACCACATGATCATCAAAAACATACTATCAGTGTTCACGGTATCATCATATAGATGTGCATTGATCATCATAACCTATTTTCGCACATATTGATTACTCCTGAAACAATAAAAATAAGAATAAAGATATAGAAAAAAGTATATACAACACATTTCTCCCCCTTTCCCCTCTTATTATTTATTTTTGTCTTTATGCTCTTACTCATCTGCCCATACACTGGATAAAAATAGTGTTAGTTACTATTTTTAGTAGTAAAAATTGTAAAAACCTCACATTGTAAAAACCATATATTACACAATCATCTTCAAGACCAGACTACATTTCGTTTCACATATTTCCCTCTAGTTATTCCAATACGTAGAAAAGCAATGAATGGGGATATCTATTTCATGCATAAGAATAACCTCTAGAATGACCTCTTGATTTTACTTGAAATCACTCAGCCACAAAATCTGTATTTTACTTCATTTCCGTTCCCCTTTTGGGTCAGGAAATCTTTCTCAAGCCTATGATGCTAGGGCCAGGCTCATCCCCAGGAGCCATGTTCCATATTACCAGGGAGTTTTACAACCCTGGGAGTCATGTCCTATCTGGGGGAGGCAGTCAGTTGATCTGTAGAGAAAACTCAAAGAGAGCAGCTATATCTGAGCAACAAAAGAAGCACCTCTTTGAGGTTGTATTTAGTTTATCCTTTCAAAGGTCATATCTTCCTTTTTCTTTATATATCTTCAAATCTTCTATTGAATTGTGGTCACGTGAATATTTTGATAGGTAACTCGAGTAATCAGATTCTCCCTCTAGTATTAGATTTTAATGTAGAATAGCTGTATGTTGATTCTCTTCTTCAACTCGTAGTGCAGTCTATACAGAACATTGAGAACAGCCCAGGGTGAACTGTGAGCCTTTACTTGCTTTGGATTCATTTACCTTTTTTTCTAGTTCTCACAGATGTTAAATTTGATCATTGGTTTTAGCACTTTCTTCTTATATAATACAGGAATTTAGGGCTATAAATATCCCTCTCAGCACCGCCTTCACTGAATCACATCGGTTTGATGTCTGCTTTTGGCTGCATTTGTTCTCAAGTATTTACTGATTTCTCTTGCAATTTCTTCTTTGACCCACAGATCGCTCGTGTTTTGTTTAACCTCTACAAATATCTGAATTTTCGAGTTCTTCTGCTTTTTTTGTCGATTTCCATATTAAATACATTGTGTTCAGGGAAAGTGTTTTGGGTCATTGCATTTTTTAAAAATATATTTGAATCTGTTTTTTAATGCAACATGAGGTACATCTTGGAGAATGATAAAGGGCCCTTGAGAAGAATAAATATCCTGCT